>JAOEGS010006726.1:35912-72203 GCA_025447755.1 Corythornis vintsioides | reverse complement strand
AATGTTTAAAATGCTGCAAAGCCCTTTCTTCCAATCATGAATGACCAAGCAATGCACCCAAAAGAAGCAGAGACCTAGAACCTATCAGATAGATTTGTTGGTTTTGTTCATTTTCACATTCTCTGCCTGGCACCACTGAAAAGACTGTCCTGCTTTTGCCTGGGATTTATCTCATCTGAATTTAGGTGTTCAGTCTGGAAACTGGTAATTTAGATTGCCTCTACCACTGAGACAGGCACTGCCATATTTCTTCTTGCTCGTTGGTACTAGAGATTTCATAACTTGCTCATGAAAAGTTGGTGCTTTTAACTCTTCCTTGACAATCTGTGTCAATAGGGCTTTCAAAAGTTTTTGCTTAACTTGTGTTAGTTACAGCATCTCTTCGACAGCATACACTTGAGATAAAGTGGTCAGTTTATATGGATTAAAAACATGTTATTTGAAATAAACATAAAAAAAAAATGAAAACATTTGGAACTTGTTAGCTTTGTGAGCACTTCTGGCAAATAGATGTAATTCTAATTGTCTGAAGGATCTATGCAAGGAAAAGAAAGACTTTATCTTCCTTGACCTCTGAAACAGAGTGATTGGCAAGTACGGGGACTTAATTTTTTGGAAAACAAGTGATCTCATGGTTTAAATGGCTTTTCCAGCAAGTGCTGTAAGAGTAAGATGATGTAAATTTTAGGGAATGAAAGAAATTTGTTTCCACATTGTTTTGAAATCATGAATGCTTTCAGTAATGCATTTACTCTAGTATTCTCTATGCTGATGTACAGTAACACCTGCTAGTCAGAGAGGTCCAATTTTTAATGATTGTCTTGACAAGACATAAAAAGCTTATTAGCTTAATTAAATTAGCTCAATTAGCTTGCTCAAGGTCACACAGACAGTGAGATTTAGTTTGAGTTTTCAAAGAAGTATTGCCTGCATCACAAACTTTAGTCAGTAAAGTTCATATTCTCCTTAATATTAAGAACTTGTTCCATATAGCACATGATGAAAGTGCTTCTGTTATTTGAGTTGGAACTTTGAGTCAGAAAAGGAAGAGGGGGAAAAAAAGTGTGATATTAAGTAATCACTGCTGGCAAAAGTGATTGCCTCAAGCAGTGAGATGCAGGATGACTCTTATCCTGAACTCTCCTGAGGTATTCAGCTGGCCAGAAAGAAAATTTGTTATGCTTCTGGTAACAAATAGTACTGCCAGTCGCAAGAGTTCCAAAATGATGAATCAGGCTCCAGAAATGACAAGATTAAAAAGCAAGTTTTTTAGATATACTACGTATTTGGAGGTATTTGTATCTTGGTTTTTTTTTTGTTTGGTTTGGGGTTTTTTTTCAGTCTTTACTGTACATGACAACATATTTTCCAAGCTTCTTCCAGCTCTTTGAAGAATAACAGGTACTCAAATTAAACCTGAGATTTCCACCAGATAGCATGACTTGAAGAGCTTGTGCTTTGTGGAAACCACTGGCTATCAGAAACTTTTATAATACGTTCAAAAGGGTCAGCAACAAAGAGTAAAAGAATGGGAAAATGAAGCAGAAGGCTTCAGAAAGATTAAACTGCTTCTCCAAGTGAGTTTACTAGCACTGTTAACTAAATTAAGGTGAGGCTGGCTAGATGAGAAGAGATTGTAAAGATTTTATCAATTAACCTTTTGCAGGGAACACACATCTCGTTTTTCCTGGTAAAACAGAACAGGCTGCAAAGAGCAAAATGTGGTGATTTAGAAAATGCTCAAAGGAGAAGCAATGACAGGATTTATGGCATTCCTGAAAACGCAGAAAATAACAAAAATGTGGGAATGTTGCCTCTGTCACTTACACAATTTTGCATTTTTATAGTATTATATAAAGACCTTATAGGGCAGAAGCACAAAAATCTCCAGATCCAGCTAAGATGTGTAGTTCTGTTTCCAGAATTATCAAACTCAGCAATAATTTTTACAGGCAGCTGGGAAGAACAATGAAGAGCTGTATAAGAAGAAAATTATCTATCTTGATGACAATTATTACCCTGAAGTTCAGAAAATCTGGAGGCACGTTGGAGCTAAGCAAAACCAGCTTAGGAAGAGGGATAAGGGCCTTCATTTCATAATCATCACAACTAAGATGGATATTATTATATAAGAACAAAAGGCCCCAGAGAAACATTGCCAGTGCTTGTCAGTTTAGGCATTGTGATCCATCAAAGCAGCAGCAGAAGGATTAAACATCCAGTTGGCCACAGTTAGACCAACATTGAATTTTGCAGCAAATTCACCTGGATTTTACAAAGAGTCAGAAGGCCTGATGCAGCAGAACTGCAGAAAGGGAAGCAGAGAGAAAGAAATGAAATATGAAGTCCGGATGCTCCACGATGTCCAAGGAGCAAAAAGGACACCCAGGGGAGGAAGTATAAAGCTGCCTTTTTCTGGGATGCAGTTTTCCTGCATCCAGACCCTTGGAGGAACTTCCAGCAAACTTGAGGCTGTTTGGGATTATGTGTTATCTGACAAGGGACTCAAGAGGCCAATAAAGCAGCTGGGGATCAGTTTAGAGAAATAATATCTCCTGTAGAAGCAGTAAGAAGAAGGGGAATTTCTGAACCTAAATTCTCATTTTCTAGTGAGCACAGGAGAATTTCTCTACAGCTGTATATTGTACATCCATACAGCCATTGAAGGTTAGACTATGTGAGCAAAATATCTGGGCTGTGGAGTCACAACATCAAAATATCTTATGGATACTAGGAAGATAACTAAATGAAAGGATCAAGGTATTAAAAAGACAAGGCTGTAGACTGAGTAAAATGTGCAAGGAACTACAGATAGAAGAAGCAGCAATTGGGCAGGGGAAAATACAGGCTGCCTAAGACAACTCCATCTGTTTCAGGCTTGCCTTGTTCCTTGTCCTCTAGTTCTTAATCTGAAAAGAGCAAAAATATTTAAAAAAAAAAAAAAAAAAAGTAAAAAATATTGCAGTGCTCTGAGCTGTTTCTTTTTCCCTTCACATTTTTTTTAATACAAAGTAAAAGTTGGTTGGGGAACTTTCTGGGAAGGTAATTCTTTGCTTGCTTCAGCTGTTAAAAATAGCAGTTGTAGCTCTCAGCCTACTGATATCTGAAGCCAGAGAGCTTTTCTGCCCAGATGAATTTGAGTTCATGGACAACTGGTTTAAGTTAGTTATTGATTCTAGCCAAGTTTTCACCAGGTCACGATGACTTTATACCCAGAAAAAAAAAAAAGTAACAATATCTGTGTTCCTCATTGCACTTCGCTGGCTGCATTTGTATTGCTGTATCAGGAAGCTAAACCTGGAACTAGGACTTTCTTCTTTTTTCCATCCACTTTCTTCTTTCTTTAATGCTTTTGCCTCCAGAAGTAAGTCCATAGCTACATGTTAATGAACACCACAGCCCTTCTGTCTTTCACATGAGAAAATAGTAATGGTGTTTTATCTTCTTTACATTAGTTTCTTTTTAGGGATGTTAATAGGAATATACTTTTTTTACAAGATTTTGTAACTCAATAATGAAGCACAACTGTTAAGCATTTAAAAAATGACCTTTAATGTTTGTAGGATTGTGGTGAAAGAAGCTTTGGATGGTATTCACATAGAAACCATTTTAAGGGCTGAGATTCACAGAGCAGCTGCAATATTAGTTACTGATTAAACTCTCCAAAGGTGAGTTTTAAGACTCGGATGACAGGAACAGGAGAAACATGGGAAGTTTAGGCAGCAGGTTGTGGACTAAAACTTCTGAAATTCCTCAGCTATGCTGTCTGAACACCAAATTAGCTATGCACTAAGCTCAACACACAGCCAAGCAGCCATAGGGGCTTTAGGACTGAATAGATTCTGCTTTGTTCAGATGTAGCTAATACAAGCAACACATCTGCTGATGGTTAAAGACCCCTCAGTGTGGCTGGAAGACAATGTATTGTAAATTGTATGAGCAAATTATTGTTGGCTCTGTCTGTTACTATGACAGTAATAGTGTGTAAAATATGAAGCCATAGCCAAGGTCAGGATGGACAGTATCTCAATGAGTAAGACACTGAGATATAACTTGCAGTGTAATTCTGGCCAAATATGAATTGATACTTGCTATGTTGTTTAATGTGGCACAGCTTAGGTCTCTTAAGAGAGAACAGAATACCATGCTGGCTTTAATGCTCACTCAGTTGGCTTATTTAAAGATAAGAATAGATACAAGTAACCATGTACATGTAGATATTTCATGTGGCATATTTACCCTTGTTCTGTACAGCCTTGTCATAACAGTGCAAAATGTACAGAGGCATTCTGCTTATTTAAATTTAACAGATGACATAACTTATTGGTGCTAAGATTTGCTTGTATCTGAACTGTCAGAAATGAGATCATCCTCCTTCTTACTCAGGCTGACCTTTTCCTTTAGAAAATATTGTAACCATAATTTCCATTACAGTCCTGCTTTAGGCATCATGTACATGAACAGAAAAAGAACATTTTAAGAGAACACTTTCATTTCCCTCTCTATACTTGAAAACACTACATACCCTGATATTCCACATTGAGTGGAAAGGCAAGTAAAGAAGACAAAGGAGATAAGCTGGCAACTAGTTGTGAACAGTGTAATAAGTAACAGTCTTAATACACCAAGTGAGAATCATCAGGCATACATCCAGCTTGCTCAATATGTTATTTACCTTACTTTGGAAGACATGCTCAGTTGCTTTTAATTTCACTGCCGCAGCACAACAGTCATTTTGGTTTATTTTCAGCTGTAATATGTTCAGTTACACATCTAAGACAAGCAGAGTTGAAGAGTGTGAACAACTTGAGCACAAATTGCTGAATCTTGTATTTGAATTCTAGAATTATGATTTGAAACAGCATACAGCTAACCTGTTCCTGAGCTAACTTTGAAGAAACTTGGTCAGCACCAAGCACACGAAGACAGGTCCTGAAAACCTCAGGCTTTGCAGTGTGCTAGTGGGAATCCCTACCTGGTTCTTGTACTTAGTTTTACAGTAATTAATTTCCTCAGTTGAGTAGCATAGTGACTTTTGCTACAAAGCTGCTCTCTTAGTTTAGCAATCCATATTTTTTAGAAATGCAGCTATGCCAATTGCATTTGTTCTCTGCTTTAATTTCTTTAATTGGATGTATAATCTGATGCCAGATACCTAAGGACAAGGAGTGTTGCAATGCTGGAGAGCTAACTGGCCTAACAAAATGTCATGTTACTGTTTTATTTATATATGGGTGGGTTTGAACTCTTTCCTCACATAATCATCTGGCTTGCTGACTTTTCCCGGTCTGGAGTTCTCCTTAGTAGCTGGTTTTCCAGCAGTCTTCATACTTGTGCATGTCCTTGAAGTGTTTGAGTTGCTAGATATCTGCTGCCAGGCCCAAACCTCTTAAAGGAGACCTAGTAATCCTACTAGACTCCACAGTATATATTGTCCTCCAGTTTTAGCCTCAGAGCTCCTTCTTAGATAGAGTCAAGCTACTCCATTCCCAGTTAAATGCTGAAGAGCTACACAACTTCATCCATGCCTCTCATATGTTAGATTGCTTGTCTAGACTTCCTCTGCCTTAATGGTCTCCAAGGGGGCTTCTGATTTTTCTCATTTGTGACTTCTGGCTTGTATGGAAACGTTACAGTCCCTCTGTCATGCTGATTTTCCCCTTCTTCCTACCTTCTGTTGCCTTCCTGTGGTTGTGACATCTCTTTTTTCCCTTGCCCCCATGCTTCTACTGACCTCCTCATGTAGATGGGGACAAATGGACAGGGTGCAAGACACTTCTCTGCAGCATTATCTATTGGGTCCCAGTTATCAATCTAATCTTCACCTGCCTGATAGTCCCGTGCCCAGTGGAAAGAGCACCAGTTGCTGTTCAGTGTTGTGGATTTGCTGCCCTTCTCTTAACCTTTGTAGCTCTGCCCAGTCAGCAGCTTCTGGTCTTTGCTTATTTGACTCAAAAGTTCTCAGTTGCAAGTTAGTTCTTCCAGTGACTGAATCACAAAGCAAACTGGGGCTGTGTGTGACATGCTGAATGGTATCTGAAGAGGTAGTAAATAGAGGCTTGTTTGTTCAAAGAAAATGAAATACAAGATTATAAATAAAATTCATTGGTTTTTTTGTTGTTGTTTAAGAAAATAAGTCTGGTAAGATTTATTTGAAGAGGAGTTTTTTTGTCCGTGTTTATGTTTAAAAACAGTGCATGGATGCCAGAGCTCCAGGTATTTTTTTAGGATAAGTTCATGAATTCTTCAGATGCGACTTTGAAGCTTTTCCCAACTTTTTGAAAGTTTAAGTAATAAAATTGGGTGGGTTCAGTGCCTCTGATGAAATATCCTAGACGTAAAATCCATCTACCAAGGTGTTTCATATTTTCTAAAAGCCAAAATCCTGCAAACTGCAGCCCGAACTACGAGGTGCTTGTTAAGCGTAGGCAGAAAACAGTGTCAAATGTTCTTCAGGCTGCCTTTCATAATCACTTGTTGGCTCCACTCCTGCAGGACCTCCTACAAGGAGGTCTTGGCCATGTTCTAAAATAATACATTTATCCATAGGTGGCAAAGGCTACAGCTGCAGCCTGCTGTTTGTGTGAGATTTAAACACCAATGGAAAGGTCTTTTAATGTTTCTGAATTCCTCATTAAAATGATGGTGTGATTTTCTGCAGCCACCTCAGCTGAGAGCAGCAGCCAAAGAAGCATTGGGAGAGATTGGCATTGCACGTTTCTCTTTGAAATGTGGCAAACAGAGGAATAAACTTGTATCCCTCATCAAGAAAAAGGGAGCTGGAAAAGTATTTTCACCGCTAGCTGCCATCAGTAGGGTTTCTGTGGAGGCAACTCTCCAGCAAGGCATTGGTGATGGCATTTTCAAGAAAAGACTTTAAGTCTCAAAGCTTTGAATGTGTTTTGTGCATGCTGTTGGCTCTTTAAAAAAAAAATATATAAATTTTTAAAAATTTTTTTTTGGTATTACAGTCTCTTCACTATCTGGGTTCTCCCCTTTCTGACATATTAGCTAGTCTGTCTTTGCAGAGAAGACATCACAGGACTGTCAAGGCTGTATATCTATGTATATGATTATGAACAGGTTTATTTGTCCAAGGAATAATGAAAACCAACGGCCTGAAACTGAAGCCAGACAAAGTCACATTGGAAATAAGATATGAGTTTTTCATGGAGAGAAGTTTAGCCTTTGGAAAATACCACTTTGGGGAACGTTAGCATCTCCATCTCTGGACATTTTCAAATCAAACCAGACCCCTGGCACTAGACCTGTGTGCTGGACTCACCAGAGCCAGGCTCAGATGCCTTAGCCAAGGTCAACCAGCTGCACCCAGCACAGGAGTAACTGGATGTGATTTAAAGACTTTGGAAGTCAGACTGTGTGATCCAGTTCTAGCACATCCTCCTCACTTTTCAAATATGAGAAGCTTTGTAAGGAAAATAAGAGCACTGAAATTGAGCCCAGCTTGAGTTTGACAGGCTCAACTCCATTACATCTGCTTGCTTTTACTAGATGTGTAATGATGTAGTTAAAAGGTATAGTAAATAGTTTTATTTCAAGTCTCCTAAGGTGTGTGAGCTTTTCAAAGCAGTTTCTCAAGGCTAGCTGATTTATAGACATTTCCTAAGGCAAATATAGTTAATTTTGTCATCTTTTTATCACTTGTGCTAGAGCATAATAGATTTCCTACCTGGTCCTTGTGAAGTGATAATTCATCAAATAAAAATAAAAGGCCTGGATGTGTTCTTGGATGCCCAGTGTAGTACTGTGTGACACATTCTGGTGCTCTGAAAGGGTTGGGACCATCTGCTGAGTTTAGGATGAATGTTTCAGAGTCAGACTGGCAGTTAATATTTGTTACTGACACGTGACCAAAACCATATTATGTTTAGAAGATACTTTCTGTTTTCAAAAAAAAGCTTAAAATACAAGAATAACAGCCTGACATTTTTACAATGATTATTCTGAGATGAATCTGTGGTGGCCCTGAATTTGACAGAGTTATGTGCAGCATGAATGACAGCTGTGAAAATCTGCCCTGTTACCAAAGAAAGTAGGGAGATAGTCAAAAGCAACTGGAATTTAAAAGTTTGTTGTTTGGTTTGTTTTTTTTCTTAACATCTCTTGAAGATAAATATGTGCCCTTATGACAGTCTTGCAGGTGAAGTTTAAAAGTGTGTTTTGTCTTATGTGTTGCTCAAAATATCTTGGATTTTGTTGATGCTTTTAGAGGTGCAGTCACAGTAAGCTTTGCATGATTTTGGGATGGCTATATATTTTTTTTTTTTTTTTGAAGATTAAATCATTTGGTGTTATGACTTTGGAAAGGAGAGTTAAATGGATTAATGAAGATATTCAAATGAAAATTATATTTTTATTTACTGTGGACAGGTAGATACAGGGCCTAAAAACTTAGTACTGCTTATGAAATGCCTTTTTTTGTTGATGTTGTGGATATGAGAGTTAAAACCCAGCAGTGCTTATAATATTCTTATGATAATATTCTTAATATTCTTACTTATGAAAGCATCATACATGGCAAATTATCACTGTGCAGTACATAATTGAAAGGGACGAGATCTGCAAGACTTGACCCAGAATTTTATTGACCTTGATATACAGAAGTTGAGTTTGGCTGGGAAACTGTGGTGGGAAATCTACATGAAGAAGTAACCACTGGTTAGATGGTCACTAGATGCATCAATTGGAAGGAAAGTGGCTGAGGGCAGTACCAAAGGAGGCTTTGGAAAACAAATGTTATCGACCAGTAACACTAAAAAACTCTGTAGTAGGAATTTAAGAGGAGGTGAAGAGCTGAAGGAGCAGAAGGTAAAGCATAGTGTGAAATTGAATTTCTGCTCTCATAACTATGTGTCCACTTTCTTGTTTGGATTCAGTAGTGTAAACCATTCATCATGTCCTAGCCTAAAACACTGCAGAGAGCTTCTCTGCTTTGCTAAGCACTCATGACAGGTTGTCCTAGAGGCTGAGCACACATCTCAGTGGTGGATGAAGAGGTCTCTGTATACATTGGCCACAGATCAGCTTCAATTTGTAAAACACTTTGGAATCCTTTGGGGCACGAGCCCATGTAACGTAGGGCCATTATCGTGTTTACTAAGAAAGCCACATTTACTGCCAAAAATGACAAAATCTCCTTTAAACTTTGAAAGCCTATAGGTTGATGCCGCATTAAAATAGTGCGAGAACAAAGTCAAACGGGACTTACTGGTAATTTCAGTGTTGCTTTGGCACTGCCTCTTCCCAGCGTAGGCAATGTTGATCCTATTCCTTTTCACCTTCTTCCTCTGGGTTCTCCAAAGTCCATGGCTATAATCATGGGGTGGAATTGGCAGCGATGCACAGGACCTGGAATGTGTTTTTCCAGCAGCCGTGTCTGGATTTGTGGCTGACTTTTTTTGGCTGACGCCACAGTCAGCTCTGCTGGCAGACAGATCTTGGGGGCTGGTTTGGGTTCACAGGGCTGTCAGCTCACTTTCTGTTCTGCCCTGGATGCCATTTTCCTTGAGTCACACTTTTTTTTGTTGTTGTTTTGTTTTGAACAAACTTTGTATTATGAAATCACAAGATATGGCAAAAATCTTTCCATATTTCAGGGTTCCTGTAAATGTTTCCCTATAAGCTAAGAGTCAGTGTGCACATTTACTCAGAGAAGTGACTGCTTCTATAGACATGGTCATTTCCAAACCAATCTGCTGGGCTGGGGACCTTCTGATGCAATTTCTGTCATTGGTATTGTGCTGAATACTGATTCCCATGAAAAAAAAAATAAATATAGTGACCTTCACTGGAATAAAACCTTGAACTGCAAAGGTATTTAGGTGACTAACCATGATTTAGGTGCCTCATTTCCATTGATTCATATTAAATGAACTACTTGCTTTGAAGGATGTGGGCTTAAACTGTGGAGATAGCTACAGCCAGCAGGTCATGGAGGTGATGCCAGATTGGCAGGATGGATTCTTACATGGATGGATTTCCACCTCATTACTCCTTTGCTGACTAATTGCTCCACTGAAGTTTGTTTGGTAGATTGATGCAAATAGTTTCACCAGGGGATTGGATATACATCAGTTTGTAGTAAACTGAAAGACCCTTACTGTAGCCTGATGAGAGCTTTCCAAGTTTATATTTCTTTTCCTGAGATTTAAAAATATATTTTCAATGATACTTTCTCAGCTCTTTCTTTTTCTTTTTCCCACTTTTTTTTTTTAAAATATTTATTTTATTTTCTAGGTTCCTTCCTTCAATTTGGAAAAGTGACCAGTACTTTGTTTATTGAGTAGTTTATTGACTAGCATTGAAGTCAATACTCCAATGTCCTTCATATGGCTGAGCTTGAATCTTATTATTTCCAGACCAGTTACACTCATAGAATATGTTTTTTGAAAGAAATTTTCCCTGGAGTCTACCTTGAGTACTTTTTTATCTTTTTAACCTTCTAATCCATCCCGAAAACACCGGAGCAAGACTAAGTGGGAATTAGTAAATAATTATATGGCTTTGTGCAAGAGTAGTGGGAATATCAAGTTCTTCTTTAGAAAATAAATGGGAATTCCATCTTTTTGACAAGAAATAAACTTTTCTGTTTTACAACAGGAAGGCTGAGTAGCAAAGAAGAAGTACAAAAGAATGTTTTCTGAAGCTGCAGAGGAAAATTGCTGTCCCTGCATTCTGGATTACAACCACAGTGATTAATACTTTTATTAGGTAGTGACATGAGAATGACATAGCAGAAGATAGTGGTTTTCTGTTAGCAATTCCAGCTTTGCTGCCTAAACAATTGTTTAGGAACAGATTTGGGCGGTGGTGTTTTTGTTTGGTTTAAATGTGCAGTACAATGGGGTTTTATTAACTTTACAAATATCTGACAGAAAGTACCTTCAGGAAGTGTTTATGAGTAGTCTGCCTAAGGGTAGGATATTGTTTGCCTTCACATTTTAGAGAAGTAAGGTTAAGTGATGTAAATGGCTCATTCAGTTGAAGGAGTCATCACTTGTCTTTTGCATTTTGATTTATAAATATCATAATGTAAGGAATTATCAAACAATAATAGCTGTCAGGCTCTCTTGCCAGATAGTCCTAGATAGATACCTAATTTTTTTTCATCGATTTGTCCAGTTTGCTCTCAAAGTTACTATGAACAATAAGACTCCTGCTGCTTTGCTTCAGATATTTATCTCTACACAACAAAGCTCATTGTTAAGCATTTCCACAAGTATATTAATTTTCTGTATTTTTGGTTGCACCTTCTTGTTCCAGCCTGGCTATTTTATTCCCTTCTTTTGTATTTACACTCTTCAGATTCTTGAAGTGGTTAACATATGGCTGTGAGACATTGTGCAGACAATGAAATATCATTCCTTTAATGTCTCTTCATAAATCAGCCCCTCCAGCTCTTCAGTCATTTTTATGGTTTTTTTTTTTTTTTTTTTTTTTTTTTTCTTTCACATACCCATCATTCTGTTGCTTGCTTTCTGGTATTGAAGTACCTCGAGTTGTGCAGAAATTCCTGTTTATAATCCCTGCCTCGAGGGAGGCTGAGTCATTCACTCTCCAGTACAGTATCTGTGAACACACACAGCTAGAAATGCACTCTAATTTGGTTTGCTGTCTCACATCTGATATTTCAGTGCTTTGTAGCTTGTCTTTCATTCTTGTTAAACTATAACAACAATTTGGACTGTCTGAAAGCTTGAATTAATACATTTATGGTATCTGGAAATTTTAGGAGAGATGGTGTAAACTAGTGATTACAACCAACTGTAAATAAAGACTAAATTTGATATCACAGTGTCAGGAAGGGATTGTAGAAGGAACAAATGTTTTGACATGTAATGTAGAAAGGAGATGAGATTCACATGCACTGAAGGGTATATGGTAGTATTAATAAATCAGAAAAAATAAGAAGTATCAAAGATGTCACCTAGTCCATTATCCTGCCTAGAGTTGTAGTATAGAAACAGGAAGTTTATTCCTGTAGTAATTATTCTCTATTTAAAAAACAATCCCACTAGGAGGTTTTTCCTATTTTCCAACCTGCATAATTTTGATTTTCGATCTTCTCAGGAGGATTGAGTTGCTTTTTTTTTTTTTTTTTTCTCTCTACTTTTAATGGTAACATTCAGAAAATATGGGACTGGAAGCTGATGCACCTGTTTCTTGAAAGAAGAAGACATAAATGATGAAGGAAATATGGTTACTGTGTGGCCTGTCATTATTAATCTAGTCCCCTAGTCCCAGAATACTTGAGCAGCCATAATCAGTGCTGTTGAGAATGACTGCCTGGCAGGGAGATGCTGACAAAAAGTACTATTAATTCAATAAGAAAGGCTTTATGCATGCCAGAGTCCCAGCTGCTGGTAAAGATTGCTGCAGTACTGCTCTTATTTGCACCAGCTGAAGGTCTGTGATGTATATAGACTGACCGTTTGAAAAATGCAGAACTGTGATACAAATTTCACCCCAGCTTCTTGTACCCAAAGTTTCCTCTGAACTAACTAGCATTCACTTGAAAAATACTATCCATTCAAACCTCGTATATTGGTTTTAATTGCTTGAAGAGTGATTCATGGCAGAGAAACACAGCTCCATGATCAGTGTGGTCTCAGTTACTTTTCCTGAGAATGTGGATCACCTGAAGTCTTCCAGCTTTTGGGGGGGTTCCTGCTGCATCAAGGCTGCTGGGTCTCTGACTCTTTTGCACCACTGAGATGGCAGAAAGAAGCTGGAGCAAACCTGAGAATGGAGCTGCACAGCTTAACTCATTTAGCACGCTAATATATTTTCTTCCTGTTTCTGAGCTGTGCAGCAGAGTACAACTTTCAATTGGCTTTAATTACACAATATGCTAAAATATAGCTAGGCATTCATCATACGTTAATTACCAACAGATCTCTGAAGATACTTTTTGACATTGAATAGAAGTGTGTCTCATAAAATGGATAACCCTCAATAGGTTTATTTCTTGCAATGATTCTGTAATTATTTTACACGAACTGTACTTAGATTTGGTAGCATAAATCATAAAATATCAAATTATTATTTAAAACAATATTTTAAAAGTTAAAGCTATGTAAGTTCATCCTACAGAAATATGTCTTCAATAATCAACCGGTATTTTCTAAAAAATGCAATTAGAATCTTATTAAATCTAAATTAAAAGCTTACATGAAAAACAATTTAAAAATAGATATTGAAACCTAAGAATTCACACTCTTCTGTGTTTGCTCCTATTACAATGCACACTTAAGAATTTGATAATTTTTTCCAGGTGGACAAAAACAAAAAGGGTTTAAATTTGTAGCTAGTTTCGGATTTTAAAGTCAACAGGCTATTTAAATGGAAGGACATGGTTTGCCCTGTTGTACCCATATGGGAACATTTAATCTTAAACACATCATAAAAAATAAGGCAGATTAACATTTTTAAGCAACTTTTTGCTGCTTGATGGGAGATTTTATTTTCATTGCAGATGCTGAACTTTGTTTTTCCAACATGCAAATTCTAGGTCAATGATAGGCACAGGGAAGCAAAAGCAAGGTTGTGGTGGGCAGGCGTTCATTTTTTGCAAGGCAAATTAAAGTGAAAAAATCTGTAGAGCCCACAAGGTATGAGGACATAAAGAACAGGCAGTGTGCTCAGTCACTAGAGTGACACTGAGCTTGATGGAACTGGTTAAGTCTAAAGCCATACTTTGCTCTCCTTTCTTTAATGGAAGGTCAAAAGAACCCAGCTCTTAGCTATTTCTAAGTCCAAACTGGACTATTAAGAGGTTCTCTTACCATGACACACAAGTTTGTGCTTGCTATTTCTTCTGTCCTATCCACAGGACAAAAGCAGAATTAGACATAGAAGCAGAGAGGCTCCTGCTGAGAAAACAGCAAGAAAGGGCAGTGTGTAAATTCTTTCTGGTATTGCATAGAGATATGTAGTATATTACTTTTAGCCACAGGATGTGCCTTTTGGGCTCAGATGTTCCATAGTTGGTACTTTCACATACTGATACCTAGCAGGATAACATAATAGCTATACGAAAGTCATAATTTTACTGACTTTTCAGTCACTGCTAAATATTTTTCAGGCTTTCTGGGAAATTTTGCCATCTTTACTATATATTCCGTGAGTACATAAGTCTCTCAAATGTCCATTGTTCTTGAAGGATTGCCTTTGGGAACTCAAGGGATGCTTGCTTGCTTTTTTGTGGAAGGAAGATAATTAACTTAATGGAAGAAAATCAGGCTTATTGAAGCAGAGTATCCTTAGGCCATTTCCAACAATTTGGAGTAGATTTTCTGAAACATAAATCAACTTCTCAGCTGCAGGATTGGGTCTTTCACCTTCTTACTCCTGATGAAAGCAGTGAAGTGACTGGTTTTCTTTCACTAGAAGGCTATCACAACAAAACCTCAGCTGGTGCCATATCATCATCTCCATGGCTTGTCTGTCTCAATGGTCTGAGGAGGGAGGTGGTCTTGCAGCAATAAAAGGAAGGCATTATGGGCAAACATAGAATATGTCATTTGACTTTCATGTCCATAATTTAACAGCATATCCTCTGCACCTCTCTATATTACCCTACCTGCAAAGGTCTATAAATGTATATGGCTTAGATGACAAACATCTTTGGGAGTTTTTTATTTAGCTGCAGGAGAGACACTGAGCTAATAATGCATATGGGAAGCATAAGTAGAAACGCCTAGAAGGAACAGGGTCTCCATAATGTGGGAATTCACAATCATGCTAGGAAAGGGTGTAGGCTGGCTAAGGGTGGTTGGCTGGCAGATATATAGGCTGTGCTCTGTGAAAGAGACCTCCTGGTATTTTGAAGTATTGCCATACCCACAAGGGTTTGTATGCATAACACCACTGGAAAGACACCCTGAAGGTCTGAACCAAAGGGCTCCTCCTTTGCTGGGGGAACACTTGCTCTCCTTTCTGGTCGCATTGAAGTGTACTGTAGAAATGGTTGATGTAAGTTAAGTACTTATTAGCATAGAAAAGACTTGTGTAACATATTCCCTCGTGCTTTTCATTGCCTCCTAAAGCTGCTACAATGGATAGGCTTGATACTGAAATCCTTCTTTTGTCTAAATAGGGGAATACTTGCTTTACACAGAACTTGCTTTCTAAGAAAGGATTTGTAAAAAGTGTGTTTCAGTCTTCTTGCTGACCTCAGAATTCTGGCTGCTACAGTTCTAAATACAGAGGTCTCAAGGAAAATATCTGCTTGACTAGAAAAGACTGGCTAGGCTTAAGGATGTGCCTATTTCATCCTCCCTTCTACTTTTCTGAGCCTTTGATACTACATCCAGGGAAATGGAAGGTCTCTGCTGATTCTTACGATGGAAGGTTTTATGCCAGGAGTCCTAGAAGAAATCTCAAATATTTATTCTTAAGAAGACGATGTTTCTTAAGTTCACTAACTTACACTTTGCATCTGTATAGTCTGTAACTGAGAAGATTGAGCAGAACTGAAAAAATGGTGAAGGAGGAAAGCTAAATATAGTGCAATATAATTATGATACTGAATGGTTTTAGTGTGGGATATATGGGTGAGGCAAAAATAAGTTACATAAAAGGAACCTAAAATTGTAAGTTCTGCTTTATAGAAGGAAATGTGTTTATGTGTGAAATATATATGTTTATATATTTTTCAGGCTCACTTTCAGTTTGACAAATGCTGATTTCTTTTAAAATGGCTTTTGTTTCATTAATACCTTCTGAATTTTTTAAACTTTTCACATACCCCATGGATAAATCCCAGGGAAGTCACAGGAGTGGATCTCCTTGGGCTACAGATCAGGCATTGTAGTTTTATCACCGTGTTTATAAGGAATGAGCAAAATGCTCCTGTCTGTCCTTTCTCTTCTCCTTGCTGGCACAGACAACAGGTGAGCACAAGCTGCTTTATCTGGTTTTGTGAGCTGATGATTTTCAGAATTTAGTTGTTCATAAGCTGTAATGTGAGAGAGCTGTGAGCAGATGGGTCAGTCACTTCAACCTCCCTTTAGTGTTTTACCGAGGGTGAGAGGATCAGGATGAGAAAGGCTATCCAATGTCAGAACTTCTGAATTATTCAAGGATGTTTCAGAGGCTTGACAGAAATTCTTTCACAGTTTGAATTATTTATCTTCTTCATTTATGTGGTTAAAGGATGATGAAATTAAAAGTGCAGAATGAAGGCAATGACTTTTTTTTTTTAATATCTATTTTTCCAACTGTAGGTTTGACTCTCCTTCCTGATAGTTCTTTCTAATTGTATATTTGTACTTCATCCCCAGAATTCCCCGTGGTTTGAAATTCTTTTGCTGACATGAAAACAGTTGTGATTTGAAAAGCAGAACAGTGTTGAAACGGGTAATAATACATTAAGCAGTTGAACTTATTAATATGGCTCAGAAACAGGATAGAAGTAAAAGGTGCCATTTCCTATGTGTAAATGGAAAACCTATGAAATGGAGGGCTGGGAATCTCTTGTGATTGCATTGACAGACCATGCAAATAGCAGGATCCACTTATAGAGACTGACTTGAAGGACCTAAAAGATCTAGTTTCAGTCCCAGCAGAGACTCTGTGTGAAGTTTGTATAAGGGACTGCTATGGATCTAATGAAGTAGCTAAATGCTCCTTCAGAAGCTGGAAGCCTGTTGTTATGCTTCAGCTACCAGATGTGAGAGAGGAGGTGTGAAAACCTTGCAGTTCCATTTCACCTTGCCCTGCATCTTATTAACATTGGCTTTTTATCAGTGCTAGGTATTTTCAATAGCCCTTCCTGAAGTAGGATGCTGTGGGTCTCCTGTGCAAGGCATTAAGGTCCCTCCTCTCCCATCTGCTTGAACACTGCTCTGCATGATTCAGTGCATTTCTGGCCAAGTGTGTCTTAGTGTACATTTTCTTGCCAAGCAGCAATGTCCCCTTCCTTACTTAGAACTTTTTTTTTTTTTTTTTTATTTTACATTATTAAATAGAAGGCCAGATTCCAGAGCCCCTCACTTCTTTCTGCAGACATCACATCCACGAAGCGTAAATTTATCACCTGCTGAAAGGAGAAGTTTTTGTGTGAGCCACTTGTTAAAATACTGGCACCATCTCCCTGCATGGGCCACCCACACAGTCTGGCTGCCTGGAGGTGTTTCCATCATCATGGGCTGTGTTATCACACCCGTGTTTATGGCATCGACCCTCCAACTTGACTTCTTCTCTTCCCTTCAGGAATGAGATGGCTTTTATTTTCAAGTGTTAATGCACGTGGTAGATGGGTGCTCCTGCTCATGTCATGCTAGCTGCAGGGAGATGTTTGGAGCAGCTCAGGAGAAGGACACGTTGAAACTCACCATTAAATGTGTGTATGGCAAACGAAGACAGAAAGTCTCTTTTCTCTCTACATGATGTGTATTAAATGATACTTATCTGTGGCATGTTCAAGAAACATTTATTTCAGCACTGTGACCTTTAAAGGGACAGACAGGGCATGAAGGGATATTGTCTTGTATTTTTTAATAAAGCACTCCTAAAAATAAGAAACCTGTCTTGGGTTTGGTATGGAGGTACTACACAAGTGGCTTCTTTGAGAAGATGGTAGAGGAGTACAAGTGATACAAGTTTGGGACAATACAGGTATTGATATAAAATATTTAAAATAGTACCTTCTATCTGCAGTATGCTTGTTTGGTTTTTTTTTGTCTAAACACACTTTGTTTTGTTACAGTTGCATCTGTTTTTTTTTCATCTTTGGTGCATTCCTCAAAATCTGTGACCCAGTGTTTGTGGGATATCAGAGGATTTACATTTTAAATCATGTCATCTTTCTTTATGTTTGGAGGTGTCTCATTTTAAAACTGGATACTTTTCTCCTTCTTTCCTTTTTTGCTCTGTTTCTGTCCATCTTTTCCTGCCCCTTTGTCCTACTTTCTTTTGATGCTCTGCAGGTGTTCTTTTTATGCAAAATTTAACCTTAGAATCTCTTCCCTTTTCCCCAACCTGGTTTGGTATGGTGGAGATAAAACTGGAAGATTTAGATTTGCTGTTTTGGGCATGTGTTTGAGTTGGATAAAGCTTTTCTTAGTTTTCTCATTAAAAAAATGAGTTGGGATTTCTTTAGACTGCCTCATACTTCTTAATGTAAACATTTGCTGTTGGGATGTAGGGAAAGCTTGTGCTTTTGAACCCTTGACTAAAGCCAAAGGGCAGATATTTGAATGTTGCTGTGATGTCCCCAGCCAGGAAATCTTTCTATCCAGGGTTTCTCTCAGGGCAGGTTGTCTCAGCCTTGGGAAAGGTGACAGCTGTGGAGAGTCAATCATGAGGAGGTCAGTGCCCTCTTTCTCAAGGTGCCACCGTGTTGGGATGTAAATATTGTCATCTGCTGTGTTCAGAAGGTGTTTAAGCTTTATGTCCTGCTGAGGCAAGGGACTCCTGATAATGATTCTGTTTTCCATCAGGGACCTGGGAAGTGCTTTGCTTGTACATGTCATTGCGTGGACACCAGAAGAGGGAGGTTGGTTATTTGATGGGGTGGGTGGCAATTTCTCATGAAGATATGGTTTCCCAGTTTCACCCAAGTCTTCAAAATCATTCAGATTCTCCTGAAAGCCCAGAAGTGGCTGGTACAAAGGTCCACATGGCATACTTTTGCTTGATGGCTTAGGAGGTCCAAGGTTGACCAACTGTCTGCCTGCAAACTTGGAAACTAAACAGAATATAAAATAAATCAGATCAGCTTCTGCTGGAATGGCATTTTCAAGAGAAATAACATGTTAATATCAAAACAGCTTCATCCCATCACAAAAAGTCAGTACTAGTAAAGGCATAAATCAATGTAGATGTCAACATAGAATGCAATTTTGCACCAAGAATTTGAAAGTAAATGGTGATCTTCAGGTAGACAATTGGCATTTTTTTGGTTGGGTAAACAGTCTTAAGTGAGCAACTCATCATAAAGTTTCCTGGCTTAATTTATACTTGTAATTTCAAAACAAAGGGGAAGGATATTTCTACAGCATTTTCATAAACTGTTCTCTTTTCTTCCCAGACAGACAGATACCCTAGTATGCTTTCACACTAAGATGCCAAGACTATTTTTCAGAACAGTACCTTCTGGAAAGTTTTGTTGGTTTTCCAATGTAATTGCAATCTCATCTTCTTGAATAGCATCTGGCACTGACAGGGTTAGTAAAGGAAATGTCCTATTGCCATAATTTCTGAGGTTTTCCAGAGTGTCCACTTCAGCCTTCTGAGAAATCAGAATTTCTGACTCCTTATTCAAATGTATATCAGCATTAATGTTGGTTTTTTCTGCGTCATTTTCCCTCTGCAAAATGATCAGACACCTTTTGATTAGTATGCAACAACAAAATGCCTTAAAGAAATCATTATCAGTATAACTTAAATCATGTATAACATGACAATGGGAAATCTTATTTTCTCATGAGCCTTAGTTACATCAACTTTTCATCTGAGCAGACCCCATGCCAGAGGCTCCTTCTGAATCCCAGCTGCATATGGGCTGGCAAACTCTGACTTTTACCACACAGGCTATGGGGAGCAAATTTGCATGAAAAATCCACTGGAGACTAGAATACCATCTCTGGAGGGCCTGTAGCACTTCCTTTGAGGCTTCTGGCTCACAGAGTCTGCTAACAGATGTCTAAGGGACACCAGAGCACCACAGAGCTCTCGCTGCAAAGCAAAAATGTTGCGGGATGCTGTGAGCCACTCCCTGATCCAGGAGGAACATCACTGTGGGACTGCTGCTGTCTGCTGGGAGGACAGGCAGTCAGCATAGGGCTAGAGAAGTCCTGGGAAGGTTTTGGGGTGGGATTGCAGTAGGTAAGAGGACCATGTATCCTAACAAGAGCATGGGCTCGAAGACCCGCTTCTGCTGCAGTACCATCACTGTTCCTCCTACGTGCACGTGGGGATGTGGTCTCGGATGTAGGACATTTGTCTGTCCCATGATCCAAGTTTTTGGAGTCCTCACTGTGGTAGCCCTGTGCACGCTGAGTTTCAGGCATCCAAAACTTGTGAAAATGCAAGGAAATAAATCTTCTCCCACAGCACTAAGTCCCATGATGTGCTGTCTGTGCTGTGTGCTGCTTCTGCCAAAGAATGTCTTTCCTCCGTCCTGGCACTCCTGAAAATGAAATTTCTGAAATATCTTGACTACCACATTGATATTCTGGTTCAATACCAATCCTTTTTGCATGTTTCCTTCATCATCTTTGACAGATCCACTTTGTCTTTATGCAGCTAGCACTTCAAGGATTATCTGCAGTGAGTTTTGATCTTTTCACTGTTATCCCCACATAATACAAAATTCTTGCTTCCAGAATCAGAGAAGTAATATATTTTACTATGGAATATTTATATTTCATAGGTTTCTTCTCTTCTTTGCATTACAGAGTACTCCCTTTGCAAAAAAAAAAATATGTTTTTAATCTAACATGCCATTCTAAAAAGTGGGTGTAATTTGTGGGGAAAAGGCACTTTTGAAAGCTTGCCTGTATTTTGTGAGTTAGCAAAAATGTTTGGAAAAAAATGAAGGGCCCCAAACCTCAAACTTGTGGGGTTACTCCATCCTTCCTACATATTTGCAGCACCCAATCACATTAGAGGAAATTATTTTTCAAGCATTTATAAAAAGAAACGCAATATGTTTAAGTTGACAACATATTGCTAAAACCACACTAGATCAATTGGGAATTTGAGATGTCATAAGCATTTTAGTCTACGGAATCAAATAGTCTCCTGGGATTTTACACATTGCTAGTTAAAAAAACAAATTTTCATCTTACATTTTGCAAGCTGTCACCTTATATACAGTATATCAGAAAACTTGCCATGACTGGTTTTACTGCCAGACCTCTTAAGAGCTAATTGGTTAAGCACCTGGCAGGAAGCTTTTTAGCAGAAATGCTATTTTCTGCAAGGACTAGCCATAAAGTTCTGGATGGCAAATTGTAATCATTAAGGCTCCCTCTTCTACAACAGAACACATAAAATGTAAATATGTTGCTTGGAGAAATTATGATGCATAAAAGGACAGGCTGTATTTTAAGCTTATACAATGAATTATGGGTCAAATTTGAACATGGAAAGGATCTTATTCTTTTTTTTCAAGGTCAGTCTTTCAGCAGACTTCTCTAATTACACCCAGAAAAATGAGAATCACATCTGTGCTCATCCACCAAAACTATTATTTGCATGTACAGACGTTAACTTATGTATACAAGGAGTTGAAAATACAATGACTTGCTCTGGTTTTTCAAACACGGGGGTTTTGTGCATGAAAAATAATTTTCACAGGCTCTTTTGCAGTTGCAGATCAGAAGTTTTGCTGAACATTTGTCCCCAGGAAATGGTTATGTGTCTTCAGTATTGTGTAGAAAATCATAATGTAGTCTGCTGGATGGGATGAGTTGAATGCCATGGTCTGTGAATGTGTGTTTGAATTCCACACAATGTTTTGGGCTGACTGTGTTGGTGGAATTTTTTCTTGCATGTTATTCATGAGCATTGTCATGACTGCAATTACTTTTTCGTTTGTGTTGATACTTGATATGTTTGATTCTTTTGGACAGAATTTTCAGAACAGACACAAACTTTCTCTACAATTCACTGAGGGGAGGTTTTTAATTTGCTTAAAAATACTGGAGTATTTTTTTTTTAACATTAATTTACTTTGTAAGTATTAGCTGTCTGTAAATATGTCTTTTCATAGGCAGACAAGAATACATAGTAGCCTCTATAATCATAGGAAAATGTAATCAAACAGCAAGTTGTTTTCAAGGTACTTCATTTTAACAGTGGCTGTGACTTGTTTCTTATTTGCTTCAGCAATTGAGATTTGAATTTGTGCTCCTTTAGATGCAACCGCTAATTTCTGTGCTTTAATTTTATGCATGCAGTTGTCTTGTTGAGTTCAGTGAAGCTATTCACATACTTAAAGCAGATTTGCAAGATCTGGAGAGCTGAGAAGAAGTGAATTAAAAATGGATCACAGGCTCCTAGCAATAAATAGCAAATAGTTGGCATCAGGCAGAATAGAAAGAACATCTATCTATGCACTTTGAAATATCCTTGGCATCATTTGTCATACAAATATCAAATACCCATGCTGTTGTAATTAAGCTCCAGTAACATTATGAGGATCTTCACAAGAAGATAAAGTGGGAAACTTCCCCCTGTCACTCAGTTAACAATCTTTACACTTCTTCCTCAGTTTCAGCTCTCTGAGGCCGGGTGATTGGAGGCGTTGCAGCCTGCCAAAGAGATGGTCAAATTTGGTGTCTCTTAGACCAAAGCAGAGAATCCTCCCCCCCAAGATAATGCCCTGCCAGCTGCCTCCTCTGAGAGCTGCACCAGCACAGCGTGGAGAGGCTTCAGGGGACCTGAGGGTTCCTCTTGGCTCTGCCTCTGCCCAAAAACGTCATGCCACCCGTGTGAGGCTCTGCCTTGGGATCCAAGAGATGCATTCTTCTCTTTTCCTTATATTCTTTGCATACCCTCAGGGCTACGTTTTGTCATTGTGTAAGCATGTGTATGAAGTAGCTTTTGCTGAATAACAGGCCAGAGGATACTGGAAAAATAAAAGCATTGAGTAAGAACTGCCAGCTTGGTTTCTTAGCCAGCCTTCCCCTCTCTGTCCCCTCTTGCCCAAATCCCAGCCTTTCTGGGGAATACAAATATTATTGAACCTTGGAGAAACTGGCATAAGGTGATAGAACTGATTGATAATTGTGATGTTATAAGCTCCTGGAGAGGAGTGAGAACATAAAGTTATTTCTCTGCAAGACTCGTATAAGAAACAACCTAGAGGTGATCATTCTTAGCTACAAATAGGTGAAGAGTCTAACTACTAGCAAGGAAGAAATATTAATTTTTATAATACAGAAGAATATAAGAGGGATTAGAAGATGAAATTAAGAAATAAATGAAATAGAGTGATTACTTGGGAAAAAAAACCCCAACAAACCTAGACTTTTATACTCTATATACACAGAAGAATATCTATATAGTACTAGGAGCAGACTTTGCATTTATGAGTTTAAAGTTAGAATTTACAAACCCTGTGGTAATAAACAGGAGGAATCAAACTTTTAGCAATGTGCAAACATGGTACAAATGGATGTATTCTAATTTCCTTATTTGTATGTCTTCCTAAGAAATATTAGGAGGTATTATTTATGATAGAACCTACTCTGCCAAATTGAGGCATCAAGCTTGTGCTCATATTTCAGGTTCTCAGCAAAGATGCACTCCTAAAATGAGTCATTTTCCTTTCAGAGGTGACAAAGGGATTTTCTGACTAAATGTAAATTTAGACATTTCCTCAAAGTACATGTGCAGATTTGCACAACTGTGCAAAAAAAGGAACTGTGCACCCAGGCTCTTTGCAGTGTTGCTCAGAGACAATGGGCACAGACTGAAACACAGGGGGTTCCCTCTAAACATCAGTGAACATTCCCTGTGAGGGCGACCAGTTGCTGTCACAGGTTGCCAAGGGAGGCTGTGCAGTCTCCATCCTTGGAAACAATCAAAAGCTGCCTGGATGTGATCCTGGGCAACATGCTCCAGGTGACAATGTTTGAGCAAGGGGTTTGGACCAGGTGACTTTGAGAGACCAGTCTGTGATTCTATGAAAGTCACCACTGTTTTGAGCTGGTAGATGCCTAAGTTATTTTGGGTGAGTAGTATTTTGGGTTTAAAACTTTGACAGGAAAAATATCAATACAGAGAAAGAAAATGTCAATCATTCATTTGTTAAACTTCCCTTCTTTTTTTTTTTTCCCTTGCTCTGCAAAAACCTCCAGCCTGATTAGGAAATATATATATATATAAAAATTTGCAGGATTACAATCAGAGCCAATTTTTTGGGGCTGTGCTTGAATTCAACTTGACTCCCTGGCATTTTGGATGCCAGGAGTGGCAGGAAGCAATGCAGCCCCTTAATCAGCTTGTAGCTTAGTTTATGCACATGTTGGCTTCCCTCTTCCATCTGGGTAGGATGCTGACAGGTCATAGAGAACATGAAATGCTACCACTTGCCTGGAAGGCTAGATGTCTAGGGGCTGTAAATCACTTTGCTATCCAGAGATTCAAGAAAGCTGGTCAATAGCCTTCACAATGCAGCTCTTTTTGAGTGACTTACGATTCAACTGATCAAATTGAAATTTATAATATGAAAAAAAAAATCACATATGTGAGGGAAAGCCTCCTCTCCTTAAGTATGCACACACATACACATACACTCCCCAACTCATATTTCTGAGTTATGGCTCTGCCTGCAAACACTGCACAGGCTGTTGTGACCTTGGGGCTGTGTGCTGGGATGGAGATCTGCATCTGCTCAAGCTCATCTGAATAATTTCTAGAGGAGTCAACTGGACCTTCTCAAAGTACAGCTTCTCCAAGGTGAAGGCTTTGAATGGGAGGCTAATAGTTGATGTGTGTTGTTTTGTAGCTGAAACTTTTCCCATTGCACTTGTGTGTTAGAAGCTGGAATTTGGCTTCCTGTCTGACTAGTTTCTGCCTGAAGCAAAATTTTTACGATTCAGCTGTGAACCCTTTAGTGGAGATGGTTGTAAAAGAAGGGGAAAAAAAAAGAAGAAGAAAAAAAAAGAAAATAGAGAAAAAGAAAAAAAATAAAAAGAAAAAAACCCCAACCTTTTAACTAATTGTGGCCTTATCAGCTATTGCCATAATTTCCTGGATTATTTTTTAAATTTTTGTCCCTCTGATGTCACTCCATGTCCCTGAGTAGGTCTAGGTTGGAGTGTGGGAATAAGATACTGTGGTAAAAATTAATAACAACTTAAAAAAAAAAAAGATGCTGGGAAAAGATTTTACAACTTTCACAGCTTCCCACTCACCTCCCCAGACTTTAGATCATGTCCTCACAGGCCAGTCAGAAAGGGAAGGGATGGCAAGGTCACCGAGATGCTAATGCTCCTTTTCCCAATGGAAAAGTAATCTTTTTTTGTAAAGCAAAATGAATCTCAATCCCATTACTACCAGCAGCCCGTTTAAAAAAATCATTAGTCATAAAAAAAGGGATGTAATTATCTCTGGTAAAAAAAAAGTCCCTTAAAATAAACACCTCTGAGAATGCCAGAACATAGGTTTCCTGAGGCTGCACCCAGATCTGTAATTTTATTACTATTTTGGTGAGTTTTGTCTCCATTGCATGGACTTTTTCACATGTGCTGTGTCACTGTTACAGTGATCCCCAGAAGAAACCAGGGAGTTTTTTATAGCTATCATCTGAGTGATGTCTTACCTGAACTTTTTTATGGTCTTTCTGGTATCTGAGCAGTTTTTTCAGCAATAAGCAATAAGAAGCCATGGCAGGAGAGGGTCTGTTATTAATTAAAATGTTGATAACTTCTGAAAGACTGAACTCCATTGTTGCTGTCATGTAGTTTAAAACAACAGGATTCAGTTCACTGGGGTGAAGTCTGAAATATTAGGAAAAACGTATTTAAATACAATTATTTCATCCAGGTCTGATGCCAGAATTTACAGATAGGTGGACAATACACTTCTGGGAGGTAGCTGGAGCAGGCTAAGTTGGTTGTACAGGCAAATTAAAATACACAGTTGTGCAGAAATCCTCTGTCTGTCTGTGCTAACTTTGCTGCTGTGTTGAGGCTCTGCTGCTGCATTATTAAATATCCTGTTGTTGATATAACCAATTACTCTGAAAGGACACCCACAAGGACTAAGCTTGAATAATTAAAAGATGGCAACCAGCATTTTCTCCTTTTTAATTGAGTGTGTATTGTTTGGTTCTCAGTCCAGCAGTCTCAAATGGATTAACAGAGAGGTTGTGTGCATAAGAAGAGAGTCCCAAAGGTAGGAGAAATTCAAAGCACAGAAAAAGATCTAAGGAAGGTACAGGAGGAATTTTATTTTTATATAAATCATACTGTGAAATAAAACTGGTTCTGTTATAAAAGTAATTATTGTACTCACAGGCTTCTGTGAGTAGTAAAGTCTAGTAAAGGCATTTTAGAATTATGACAGCCTTGGATTCTGAGACTCCTAGGAAATGTTTTCAAACTTGTCAAGGCAGTATGAACGGGCACAGACACAGCTGAGGGGAGGGAAGGAGGACAGTGGGAAGGTCTCAGAAATAGACAAATTGCACATAGATTTCCAATAGCCCAGGCTGAGACTGGCAGTAGATAATCTAGATTCTGGTGGAGAAACCTGCCCTGTGTCTTCTAGACACCACTGCAGATGGTGCAGATTGCATAGGCCAAATTATTATATTTTTTTTTTTCTTTAGTGTAAATTAGTGACTTGAATGGTCTGGGCTCAAAATATTTGACCCATGACTAGCTATTTTCAGCTGTGAGGAAGGTGAAAAATTGTCCATCACTGAAATTAGCTATTTAAAGACATGCAAAGTATACTTTGCAGCCTCCCAATATGAAAGATGAATAACATCTCAAAAGTTGGCAGTGTTCATATGAAGTGTCATATTGCACATACCTATTTCAAACTTTTATAGTAATCTTAAACACATTAAGAAAGAAAGGAGACTAGTCAAAACCATTTACAAAGATGAATGAGAATAAAAATTATTAGAATAACAAGAACTTCAGTGTAATATAAAAATATCATTCCCTCAGGTGGGTATGCGAGACCTAGGTTTGCAGGAAAGGATTGGAAGGACAATGTCTAGAGATAAGTAGCATCAGTAAGGCATGTTGAGAAGAAAATAATGGATACAATAGATGTAAGCAGTTCTGCAAGGATGTTTCCTGCTATATAAAATTTATAAATTAAAATGTTTAGAAAAGTTGTTGTGTTTTCTGATTTAAAACTCTGTCATTCTGCAACAACCCTGAGCAGGTAACAAAAACCTTCAAAACCAAACAAAACAAAGACATTCCTAAACACCCCAACACTTCCCCCAGATCCCAATCTAGAAGAGAGATGTGAAAAAAAAAGGTACCTGTTCTGATAGGCAGCAGCAGTCAGTATTTTTCTGGTGAAGCCTTCATTCAACCATTTGTCTTTTATTGCTTCTTTGACTCCAGGCCTCTTAGCAGGGTCAGGCTCAAGTAAGGTCTGCATGAAGTGTACAGCTCCTGTGCAGTATTTAGATGAAATGGCTTATCATTCATGACTAATTATTTGGGCAGTGAAGCATTTTAATCTTTTTTTTTTCAGAAATATGGGACTTTCCCTGCTTCTCCACATCAAAAGAATACCTGCTACAAATAAATATCTATCACTCAGCTCCAACACTAGGTAAAGTCCCTCTCTTTTTTTATTTTTTTTTTTTCTTGGGAAAACTCTACTGAATTCTTCCATATTCCTTGGGGAAGTTTTGAAATGAGCAAAATGCAAAGTGAGTGTTCAACTGGGAACATACTGCTCCTTTCACTTGTAATCTCCTTCAGAACTTAGATCTAAAGTATGCAGAGCTTGTTTACTGCTCCTCTCTCATTAAATTCCCAATGGGCAAGGGAACAATGGAGTTCCCCACAATCTTCAATAACTGTGTGGGCTTTATAGAAAAGCAGAGATAATGCATTTATTAGTGGAAGCTGTAACAGTAATATAAATTAGAAAAAATAAATACATATAAGAATTTTAGCTATGCAGAGCTTATAAAAAAATTGAGTTGATAACTGGCGACCTATCTCCAAAGAAGATGAGAGACTAATGTACAAACATTCTGGACAGCTAGTTTATATTTTACTCTTCCTGAATGAAGAAAAATGGTCTTTTGAAGACACAAAAATGTTATCCCCTACTAGCCCAAGATAAAAAGATCTTGCCTAAGGCACAAAAAATACTATTTCTAAATGAAAACAAAGAAGATTTAAAAGGTACCTCTTATTTGCCAGAAGATTGCATTATAACTAAATTCACTTTATTACATGGGTTACACCTTTCATACATCAGTATTCTTTATAAAAATTGGAGTGCTTTACCAGGGGAGATATCTGATGGAATAGGGCTGATTTCTCCAACTAACATTTTTTGATGTAGTTGCTTGATATTAAAAGGTTCCACCGTGAATGGTAAGGTGCCAGTTAGCATAGCAAACGTGCTTACGCCTCTGTCAAACAAAAAGACAAATACCAGAGCTCCATGTAATGTTCATAAATATTTGTTACCAAAAAAATCCCACCAAGCTATGAATCAGGTTTCAGAGATTTGCCTTCAGTTTCAAGAATGAGGTTACAAATTACCTCTGAGCAGCAATTTGTACCGAACACATATCTTACACCTTTTTTCTTTGTGTAAATGCCATTTTATCTAGAAAAGAATGGTGTGGGAAATGTGCATAAAATAGACTGTACAGTGAGTGGCTGGAAAGCCTGTAGTGTTGAAAGTGGAAACCTGCTGTTTATTTTTAAAATAAGCTCATTGGAGTGTCAGTGTAATGTACCCAGCCCATCAGAATAAAGCATTTTGGTTTGGAGGCTGAGTGACAACACAGAGCTGGGAATGATGTGACAGATCTTGTTCCAAATAGTAATTCAGTTCTTCTTGTTTTGCTCAAATTGCTAAATTAGGTGTGACTTATGCCTAGAAGGCATTCATTTGGTAACAGCTTGCTGTTGGCTAAAGACTCAGGATTTTAACTCTTGGGAAATACTAACAGTGTGCTAGAAGCGATCAGCAAACTTTGTGAAGTTTTGCCATGAAGTTTGGAGAAGTACCAACATTTGGACAACCTGCTCAGCAGTCCTGAGTTTGCAAACAGGGTTTCCTTGGACACTCTCCATGGTACTTCCTTGCTCCAGCTGAGCTGTGACACCACAACAGCACTTCTCTCCACCATCCTCTACTGAACTCAGTCAAGTCAGTCATTTTAGCAACTCAAAAAATTCTAATTTAATCGAGCTGGTTCATATATTAGTGCTGAGGGTGATGATGTTATCTGCAAAACAGGTCTGGTTGTAGTGTGCACAGCTACAAACCTTTTTTAGTGTTTTCAGACAGTTGAAACACCGTGAGAAGATGATGGCACCTTTTTCTCACCGGAGCATTGGCTTGCGTTTGAATCAGAGACCTATGTCTAGGACTTGTGTTGACTTATTTTAACTAGCTAAAGCTCAGGTAGTAGTAGGTATCAATGCAAAAGAGATTGTCCATTCCATGAGAGATTAATCACAGCTATTTTGTACAGATGCTTTAGGCTTCAGGTATGTGTCTTAGGAGATGAGCTCTCTCCCTGCACTGACAATAACAGGACACTGCTTGGAATATACCACATGCCTGGCTTACAGATAGTTAAACTTAGGTGAGATTAATCTCCACTTTACCAAACCTTCTGATAAATCTAATCTTTGAAGGTCAGTGATACCCTACCTTCTGCTGTCTTCACTGTTTCACAGATTCCCCAGAATAACATGTGTGGGTTGGGTTTTTTTTCGCCTTTTTTGTTTGTTTTCTTTTTTGCTTGTTTTGTTTTCCTCCAGTGTTTTGCAATGGTTACACATTTCAAGATCCTTTTCTTCCACTCATAACACTTTTTTTTTTTTCTGGCAACACTTCTCTGATATTGCTCTGCTTTCTCCATTGATGTCCCAAAACTGAGTGCAACCAGTCCATTTATATGAGAATCTTGTCTAAACAATTCAGTGCAGAGAGTGTCAAGGAAAGCATATTTTTAGATCTACTTACATGGACCATACATCCACTTTTGGACCATATTTCCTATGAGCGAGGAGTTCTGGGGCAGCATAGGCTGGACTTCCACATTGGGTGTGTAACAGCTCCTGGGAGACACCCTCAAACTTTGCAGTATTGCTCAATCCAAAATCTGACAGTCACAAAAAGAAAGGCAAAGAGGTTTTAGTTTTCAGATCTCAATGCACTTTAACTTTACCAACGGTCTGAAGATAGGAGAAGATAAAAACAGAAGCTCTCTGCAGCATCTGTTGATGTCTCAACTGTGGGTGTCACTTTGGGTTCAAATAGGCCATGAATTAGCAGAAGGGGAACAGTGAAGTTCCCCAGCCATGAGTCTGGAGTGGTTGATTTTGGTGCAGCTATTTTAATTTGCCTCTGTTGGCTGTTTGCTGGTACTAGAGCCCAGCAACACAACTGCTTGGTGTGGATTGATGAGTGCTGCCATTCGGCTCAGCTGGGTGCACTTCAGCCTGTTGTAAATGTGGGGTAAAACCTGCTAACTTTAGCCTTTTCCTCTGTAGATGTGCATGTGTGCAAGGGGGAGGGAAGAGAAAGGTGTGATTATAAGGAACTGGCTGGCTATAAAACAGGGGTGAAGAGTTGGTGCCTTTTTTCTCAGAGGTGTTAAGCTTTTGGGAGTTTGGGAAACACTGGGTTAAACATGTGGCGTGTCTAGCAGTGAACTTTCCTTGCAGGGATTTTTCTGTGTGGTTTCCATAGAATAAAATTAATGTTTCTCTGAGCTGTGTTAACTGCTTGGTGCAAATTCTCTCATTTTTATAAATGTTTGCTTCACAATCCTACCAAGTTTTCTGGTAGTGAGCAAACCAGTTCTTTTTTCTTTTAACACGTACCATATGATGAAGTTCCTATTTGGAGTAATGACTCGACAGAAGCTGTGTCCATATCTGCATTTCAACCAAGAAGATTTATTTCTTTGTCTACAATTCTGCTAGGAACAGCTTTCTACACATAAAAGCTATAAATGTTTCTTGCTTCTCAAGCAACACACAAAAGAAAACAATAGGCAAAATAGTTTTCCTTGTTCTCTTAAAAATACGTTTTATTTAAAGCTCAAATAAAAAAAGCTGTTGTTATACTTCATAACTTCTATTTATTCTAAAAGCTCAAATATGTTTATTGGATAATCACAAGCTCAGTCATAAAATGTGATGCTTGAATAGTAGCTGAACTGTCACTGAAAGCCACATAAAATTAAAAGCTGAAAAGAAACTTCACAGATAACATGCACCTACCAATGATTTTGATGTTGTTGTTCTCATCAAGAAGAAAATTTTCAATTTTTAAGTCCCTGAAATGAAGACAGAAAGCAGATTTTAAGATGCCTGATGTCCCAGCTAATGATTTGCAGATACGTTTTAGCAAAATTAATTGAAATAATACCAATAGTTCTGCACAGCTCTGCCTACAATTTTAACAAGATCCTTATTCCTTCCTGAAGTTTTCAGCTGGGAAAATGGAAACTTCCTGTATTTCAGGAAATAATTTATGAGTTTATATTTTCAATAGACCATTCATTTTAGAATTCATCCATTCTACTGATATACTTTTAAAAACAGAATGAACAGTATTTATTTATTCTTTTCACTAAAAAAGGAAGTTGAACATACTTGGACCAGAGTTTTTTTTGAAGTACTGAGCACTGCTGAGTGTTTAGTTTCTTTGTGATCAAAACATGCCTGAGACATCAAGGGTGAGAAGGGAACTGGAAAGTGGGGTCTGCCTTGTTTGTGGGGTACCAAGCTAGGCTGGGGACAGATACCCATGGTGGATGTATCTTGGCAGTGATGTTTATGTAAACTGGGTGAACTGGTATCAACCACCCCCTCTGAAGGATGTAATTCAGAGCTGCTGGGAAAATGCTGTTAGTTGTCTCAGGTGTTTACTTGCTTATTGTGGGAACATTTATATCTTGACTAATTTAGACCAGAAGACAGTGCTTAGATGAGAAAATCAGATTGACTTTGTGAGGTAACTTTCCTTTTTCTGTGCTCATCTTTCTGGAAACATTGATGCCTTCTTTTCAAAAGAGGATACACCCACAATTATACTCGTTGGTTTAAACTCCACATTGAGCTGCTATAAATCAGCTGGAGCTGAGCAGGGAAGCCCTTTCAAATCCTTCCCAGTTTGAGTCTGGTATGAGGTGAAGGCTACAGCTCTGAATCTCAATTGAGATACTGCTGACTGAACATGCATCTGTAATTTAGCAGCACAACTGCATTCCTGCTGGACCTTGCAACTTCATAAACCCAATGATAAGACACTTGAGAGCCAGGGGTGAATTTTCCTTTGCTGAGGTGGATTTGATAGCAAAGCAAGCCTCTGGAGGAGCTCATACCACTTTGTAACTGGTTACTCTCAGGGTATGCAGCAAAATCCCTCTTTCTTGCGAAACTTTCCCAGTAAAATGTTACCAAAAGAAGATCACCAGGAAGAATTGTTGCCAAATAAAAAGGCATGAAGAAGGCTTGAGAAATTCATGAGAGTGTTGTCATGGGAAGAACATAAATGTTATGATCATGAGCACTGAAGAAATGCTGTAAAACAGATTAATTAGGGAACCAGCAAGGCAGGGATGTCAGCCTGGACTAAATGGGTGAAACAAAATGGGTTTATTTTCTGGTGGTTGTTTTTTGTTTGTTTAAATTCCCTAGATCAGAGGCTGACTATTTCTTTCTTGTCCGTTCCTTACTAATTAACAAATCCAATTAACAAGTGCTGGACTGCAATCATTTTAAGCCACAAAGCACTTGTAAATGCTGAGCCATCACATTCACAGCTTATTTGTTTAATGGTTGCTGTAACGATACAGTCAACTGGATTACTTTTAAGGTCCTGGGGACTTTCTTAATGAGTGAATTTATCATTTAAAATTAAGGATCTGATTGACCATGAATTATTAAGTAAACCAGAAAAATGACAGGAAAAACTGCTTCTTGCCTATTCCCTCAGTTAAAATGGAAGTCTTCATCTGCTGCTCTTGGCATATGCACTAACATCGCTGGTGGTGGGGAGAAAATTAGCTCTCCTTGCATGGTCTGCTCAGGTTCCTCTAGAAGTGGCTGTAGTCGTGATCTGACCCCCCTAATGGAAAACCTGGTGTGGAAGGTCAGCAGCCTGCCCCACACACAGACTGCCAGGACCATTTCTTCTTCACAAGCAGTGAACTGAGATTCCTCGGTCTTCTCTCCCGAGTGATGTGTGGTTATTTCAATCTGTTGTGGCTAACCAAATGAAATCAATATTTTTATGCACAGCCACACAGAAGTATTTGAATTAGATGCATGTTTTTCACTAGCTAATTCTGAGATAATTGTGGCAAAGTATTGATTTGTTGCACTCATCAGCTCTTATCCCTGAAGTTATTTTCTTTACTCCCCAGGGACTGTGTAACAGCTTATCTTCTACCACTACTGAGAATAAAATGCTTTATTAAGATGGCTGAGAGAACATAATCATCTTTGCAATCCCTGGTTTTATGATGGAAAATCAGCTAAATGCTCTGGGCATTCAAGTACTACGTTCTTGCACACTTAATATTTGGAAGGGAGGAAACATCTTACCTGTGAACTATCCCCTGGCAATGCAGGTGCTGTACAGCAGACAGGATTTGTCTGGTGTATCTCCTTACTTCCCTTTCTGACAGCCTCTTTTTGTCACAGATTCTGTCCAGGAGGTCCCCACCAAGGCACAGCTCCATCACCATGTAATAGGAGTTGTTGGTCTCCAGGGTCTCGTATAGCCGAACAACATTCGGGTGCTTAATCATCTGGTGTATCCGGGGCTCACGCTTCATGTTTTTTAGAACATAGGAGTCCTGCTTGGCTTTTCTCTTGTCAATGACTTTGATGGCTACCTAAATTACAGGATACATGCAAATTGGCAACAAGCTTTGCAAGCCAGATTAATTTTCAAAGGGAATGGGTGTAAGGTGATGTGGGAAAAGTGGGTTTTGACATGGTACTGATAGTATCACAGAGGGAGATATTCCTAATGGAAAAATATTTTTTACTTTTTACTCTTGATGGTCAACACAGGAAGGATTAACTCTGTCATAGCTATCCCTCTGATTGCATTAATAAATACACATAAATGAAATATTCGCCAATGCAAAAATTCCCACATGCTTGACTGGTAACAGCATCTACACTGTGCCACTTTTATTTTATTTTATTTTTTCTAACTCTTTCCCTTCTGATTTGATCTAAAGCCACAAAAGACACTGGCTATAAGGAGCTGGGATTAGGCTCTTTGTAGTTTGGGAAGCTAGTCAGCCAGTGAAGTTGCTGAAGCCACAAGAAAAGTGAAAAACAAAAAGCCATTTGATAGTAATCCACCTTTCCACAGTTACATCTAGTGGTACTTTATTTTAGCCTGAGCCAGACATCACAGATGTTATCTGTGTCCTGCCATATAAATGATTGCTGTTGGAGTGGCTAGCTTTTCTTTAAGTGTTGTCCATTGCTTTAAAGGTCAGATACACTCACTAATTACTTAGTATTACCAGGGAAAGCAGATTTGAAGTAGTCCTGATGCCATCACCCTGTTCCCTTTCTGCAGGAGATCTCTTTGTTGTCTATTATTTTTTTATAATTGTGAAAACAGTTGCACTCAATACATATTCACACATGTGACTGATTACACATGAGCAATAAACTCAATTTATGAGGTTAATTTATGAGGATAAGGTTCAGAGGATAATTCACTGAGTAGATTGTGGTTTGCGGATTAAATATTCTGAAATTTTTCTGACATAAATTAGTGGGAGGTTACTTGTGATTCCTAGTGTGTGGTACCCCCTCATTAGGAGCTTACCTTCTCCCCTGTGGGGATGTGCAGCCCCTCCATCACCTTGGCAAAGGAGCCTTTGTTGATCATTTTGCCTACTAGGTAATTCCCAACTTGTTTGGAGTGAGGGAAATTCTTCACAGTCTCTTGGGGAATCTTGTTAAAGCAAGTAGGTATTTTTATATCCTTGATGTTTTTCTCCCATCTTGGTAAAATCCCTTCCAAGTTGCCAGTATCTGTCATCTTGTCATCCAAGGCTGCTGTCATTGCTGTGGGCATCCCCGGAGAGTCAGATTTGTATCTCTACTTTCCAGATGTAGCTTCTGATTCACAGCAGATCCAGGCATTAAGTCTGTACATCTTGTGGTGCAAGTGCCATCCTGCTGATCACAGAGCAACTAATCCTTTCCCTCTGAGACTCTGTGATGTCACTGGTCTCTAGCCTGGACACACAGACCTGCTCGAGCAGAACCAAGGGGCAGATTATTAGCCTCACCTGATATGTGATATCAGTTAATGCCCCAGAGCTGCCAGTCAGATGACACATAATCCCAGCATTAGCCTGCAATATATGGTTCTCTTCCTCCTACCAATAGTTCCCTTGCACGTGCTCAGTGAAAGTTGCACCAAACTAAACAGAGCCACACCTGGAATTCTGTGTCCAGTTTTAGATTGATTCCTATTCTGTAAAATGCAGCAGTGGGGACAGAGAATGTGTGTGTCTGTAGTGTGAGCATTTTCCTTCTTACAGCAATGATTGATAGAAAAGAAGGGTTGTGGTTTGGTTTTTTTCTCTACAGCTGTTGTCTATCTCCATCTGTCTTCATTACCTGGGTTCTTTCCAAAGCCATGGAGAAAGAGCCTTTCCAGAGAGAGCTTTTGCATACCTGCAATTTGAGCTGGGAGTTGCCATCTCTCTCCACTGACTCCAGCGAGATCTTAGGGACCCCAAAGCCCTTCACAGAACTTGGTGTGATGACAAATCCTTTCTCCACCCTTCGTCACTTGGAGCTGAACAATAAGCAGTGTCCTGCTTGCCTGACTTGACTCATGAAGCTCACGAAGAGCAAAGATTTGCCCGGATGAGTTAAAAGGAGAAAGAATTTTTTAAGAAGTGTTTAAAATCCAAAATGGATTTACTTCATGCTTTACAGTTCAGACTCTTGTGGTCAGGTTCAGTACATCACCAGCTGCTTGCAGCTGCTCTCAGGCACAGGGCAACCCCTTGCCTTTTAGTGTCTAAGTAAAAGATAAAGTCGCACAAGCTGAGCAGTTTTTCTCATCATAAAGTACTCAGTTCTTGCACTTTGAGCTGTATCAGCAGGCCAGCTGCAATGGGAGTTTGTTTGCTAGCTTAAGTGGCTTTTCTCTATTCCTTACAGAAAGCCAGAAACAAAGAAAACATAATTTTCTGCAGGAAAAAAATGAGGATATTCTCCTAGATTTGTGCTTACTGTTTTCTCTGCCTCCTTCCCATCTTCCTAAACTATTTTTCATTGACTTTCTCACTAAAAACAAGGAAATAAAAGAGAGAGGAACCACTCTATGGAACAGAAATTCCCTATTTCTGGCACATTTAGAAGAAAAGAAACCTCTTTAAAAAAATATAACAAACACTTAAAACATGATAGCTAAGTTAACTATTGCTATTTTTGGGGAATGTCCCAGCCTGACACCTTGAAAAATGTTGAGGTCAAAAAGCTTCCAAATACCTTTCAAAGTAATTTTTTTGGCATAGTGGATGATTTAAAAAAAAAAAAAAAAAAAAAAAAAAAAAAAAAAAAAAAAAAAAAAAAA
>JAOEGS010006726.1:0-11566 GCA_025447755.1 Corythornis vintsioides | reverse complement strand
CTTTTTTCCTTTTTTCCTTTTTTCCTTTTTTCCTTTTTTCCTTTTTTCCTTTTTTCCTTTTTTCCTTTTTTCCTTTTCTTTCCCCTGGTTTTGTCTGGCTTGATAGTGAACTTCAAAACATTTATCTACAATATATGGTTTCCTAGGCATGCAGGTGCAGGTCATGATTTGCTTCCCCAAGAAGAATAAAAGAAAAAAAAAAGAAGAAACCACAAGCCATGCCACAGTCTCATTAAATACATAAAAAATTAACTGTCCTCATTATGACTTACATCCTACTTCCTCTAGCAGTGCCTTATATTTCAGGATATTCAAAACCTGACATTTACAGAAATACCCTGAGTGAGTAATATGTGGTCCCTGACTGACCGACTGCATGGGTAGAATTCAGTCATGGGCTTCTTCTGACACCAGGAGCCACCAGGGTACAACTTGAGGCTTTACGAATGGCAGGAAAGCTCTTAGATTGAATTATGACTTTGTTATTCAATCTGAGAACATATTTGGTTATTTATAGCATTCAGCAAACTCATATGGACTTTTTTTTCAGGTGGAAAAAAGTGAATCAGAGTAACAAAATAATCAGTTCTAATTTCAAATGTAAAGTCTGTGAAGTAGGTAGGGAAAGAAGGATTAATGTGCACATATCAAGGTTATTGGGATGTGATAGGGAGGGCTGAGGATGTTTTACAGCAAAATCAAAGAGAGAATGTCACTGGAAAGTACACACTTTCTGTGGAAGATATTAGATGACCAAATACTATAACTAGTCCTAAAACCATAGTAACAAAACCCAAACAGAAAGACAGACTTCACCAGTGGCTTCTCCCTCCCAAAACACCTCAGGTCTATCTTTACCCACAAGTGTGTTGTTTATATAACCATCAGTGGTGGCACCTTTCAGCTTCTCCTGTACTCATTCCTCCGTGCCTAGCTGCCAAGCTGTTTATACCACCAGGTCCAGCATTTCAAAGGCAAACCAACAAAGCACTGCTCCAGCATGCAGAAACTCTGACAATATGAACCCAAATGTACTTTTTTCTTTGTTTCTTTCTTGGTGTTTTATGGTGGAAAAAAAATAGAGGCACATGGTCATTACTGGTTATTAGTCATTAGTTGCAAGTACTTTTATAGCCACTAGTGATTCTTGGTTATTGATTCTTAGGCATGTGAAGCCTGGTTCTTCAATGGGCCAATTTGAGCTTGTCTGTGGTGGTTTTGCAATCCCTTTACCTGATCTTTCTCCTCCACCATCTTTTCAATAGTTTGAGCCTCATTTCCTATATAGCAGTTAATAAAAACAAACTGGCAAGAAACCCTCTTTCCAAATTCATGAAACTGTTGTCTTGCTGTTATTTCAATTTTTTCCCCCCCTTTTTTTTATTGTTGCCCCAGGTTTTGCTTGTCTGTCAAAATCATTGAGTTCAAACAAATTTTTATTTTTTTTTTTAATTTTAGAAACCTAAATTCATAGTAATTGGAAGAACAGTCCCATAATTTCCAATTCCAAGGGGGAATTATCTTGGAACACAACAGCAAAAATAAACCCACAGGTGAAAGAAGAAACCAAGTCAAAATTAATCACAGATCATTGATTGAAAATGTAGATGTGATTATTTCTAATAGGCAATGAAGGAAGGCAATTAGAAGAAACTGAGTAGATTTCTGGAGCCTAGCTGAGTAGTCAGTTTTAAGAGTGATGAGGATCTATAGAAAATGCATTTTAAAGAAACATATGCAAATATTATAGGGCCTTATTCTGGAAGTTATCCTTTAACCATGTGCTTAATGTTTAATCAGTGGAGTTTAAGCAGTGAGCAGAGCTGAAGGGCTCCCTGGTGCCTCTGTTTTTACCCCTTCCACACTTTCTGAGCAGCAGTGCTGCAGGAGTGCAACCTTATCAGCAGGTGATGGGTTTATTGCTCTAACCAGAGAAGGTGAAAACACAAGTGTGGTCCAGTGCTTCCCTTAACAGATCCAGGCTGTGAATACTGACATTATTTGTTACTAATCTGCCAGGTTAACATCAGTAATCTTCTCTGTGCTTGAAGTGACTTCTCAGTCATCTCTGCTGCAGATTACTGGGAATAAAATGGGCATAACTGGTTGAACAGAAACTCGATTTTTTGCAGGAAAAAGCACTCTCACCCTCCACTGAATTTTTTGCTACTACTGTCATGGCTATGAAAAATCTTGAGAATTCATGCTTAGCTGGGAGAAGTAGCCAGCACTAAAAACATTGAGGATTTAGTGATCACATCTAACACTTTCGACTCTGCCTAATAGCAACAGCAAGGTGGTGTGGACTTCAGGGAAGTGGTAGAGTTGCCCCACACTGCTTCAATATCGAGGAGACTGATCTGACTCCCTCCCTTCCCAGGCAGCTGTGGGCATGCAGCACAAACACCACTGCTGAGCATCACCACTGACCACTGCTGGTGGCACCTTTTAGTGCAGCAAGAACAACCTCAAAAGGCAAAAAGATGCAGTTTTCCAAGTGTTGTCAGGATAAAGTGACCCCCTGTCACTCTGCAGCAGGCAGTGATGAGGTGCTTCCCTGCCTGCAGGCAGCTCAGGAGACATTTTCTCTGGCAGAACAAGGGAACAAAGGCAGTTCCTGGCTGCTCTCTTCTGCTCCCTGCTTGCGACTTGCTGTCCTGGGGGTGGGGCTGTCCTGACTGCCTGTGGAGTTTATGTTATAACCAAAATAAGTGTAACAATCCAGGTTAAAAAAACCCAACACATCTTTTTCAGGAGTAAGTAATTTTTGTTTTCAACCTAGAACACAGTGTAAGCCCTCATGCACACTTGCTTCTTCAGGTAAGGGTGATAAACAGGATGCAGAAAAAGTCACACAAGAAACAAATAATGCATCAGCCTGGCTACCAAAATAGAGCAAGTACCAGCCAGTGTGTTCTCCAGGTCTGACACGAGCCCAAACAAAGGCAACAGCCTTGGCTGTCCCTGGTCTAGGCTCTGTTTTCATACCCCTGAAAAATAAATAACACATACTTTCTATAGAAGATAGCCAAGGACTTTTCCACACTCCATTGCACAATGTCATGTAATCTTCATGTCCAGGGGAGGTTATTCCTCTTTTTTTTTTCAATATGTGAAATATATCAGCATATTCGTAGATGGAGGCAACAATTAGGAATTGTATTTCTCTTTATGACTTACCCTGAGATCCAGTCACACTGGCTGCCATATATATAGTAAAAGTATGGAAATTCAATCATAAACTCTGAGTTTAATCATTGGAGTAGTTCCCCTCCTGCTTTGGTGGGACCAGGATTTCACCCAAAACATTGCTAATACCCAATTAATCAGCTGTCACAAAGTCAACAAATGCAGAACTTTCCAATCACAGCAAAGCAAAATGCCATAAGAAGAAAACTTTATAGCAGTAGAGCTCTCTGTGGAGCAGAGGAGGGTTGCTGCATTCCCTTTTGCAATTAGGATCATGTCTCTGTTCCCTGTCAAAGGAATGGACCTTGCCATGGCTCTTTCATTCCACAGAGCTGTTTCTGGGGATGCAGGAGCTGCTAGCAGACTTTACTCCAGGTGTTCTCTCCTATTAAGCTGGTCTTAATCTCTGCTCTCTGTGTTGAGCTAAACAGGCATCTGCAAACAAGAAGAAAGGAAGTGGTTACTCCAATGCCTATGAGAAAGCCATTGATGTTGCAAAAGGGCTTATCAACAACTTCTACATGTACAAAATTCATGGGGCAGCTCCCTCCCCCGGGGCTGGCAAAAGTGAGTTTCCACTTCTGCTTCTCACACTGACTCTGTGCAGAGACTTCTGCTCAGGCTGTAAGGTCAGTCTGCAGTATGGGAGCTGTTAGGAAATGTTTATATTGATCAAACCCTTAGTGGAGGCAGAGCTTGCAACAGCACAGACAATCATTTCATTTTATAAATGCCTCTGCCAGCACAGATTGCTCTCTTATTTCAGTTCCACTTTTCAGGATCAGTATAAGCAGCAAGGAACTGGCACAGCAAACACCTTGCTGTGAGAGAAGGTGCAGTTACACCTGAATCTCTCATGGATGAGGTGAGTAAATCAATTGCCAAGACTTAAGAGGTTTTGAAGCCTTCTGGGATGGAAGACTAGCAAGCACTGCTGTCCTCCTGGTGGTGTTCTTGACTTTCAATCCAATCCTATCCATGCAGATCAGGGCACTTAGGGCAACCCTTTACCTTTCATTTGGGCACATTCCTTCACGCTCTTCTCTGTGTAATTTCCATTTATTAAACTGCCTGTTTATGCAGTGTGTTTTGTTTTGTGGGTTTTTTCCTGTTTTTGTTTGTTTGTTTGTTTGTTTTAGTGGGACCCATTCCAGCTCATTCCACAAGTGCATCTGGTGAAGATTTGGGCTCCCTGGCTGCCGTGTATGAAAGTTTAGGTGCAACAGCACTGAGCCCAGCCCTCTGCCATTTCACATTCAGCTTATGCTGGTTTAATATCAGCTCACTTTTCTTTAATATCCTGGAGTTCTGCCCCCAGTGCCCTTTGGGAACTCAGTCCTCAGTACTCTGACTAAACACCTGCATCTGCAAACCTGCCCTCTTGAATAAAACCTAATAATGCGTGAGACAGAGAAGAAAAAAAGAAGTCTGGAGATGTTTCTCTGCTTCAATACTGAGGAAGGACCACCCCCCACAGCTGAAGAAATTGGTAAAAATGTGCGTTTTTTACTTTTCTGCTATACTGAGAGATCAAAAGAATGACTAATTGACCAAACCTGAGTGCATCTAATTGATTTCAGCCCTAAAGTTATTCACTGTTCAGCACCTGTTTTGGAGACACGTTTCAGGACTTGATCCAAAGCTCTCCATTAACTTTAGTTTTCATCAGGACTCACAAATGCAACTGAAATGAAGCATTTCTCACTGCTTTTGGTAACCTTCATTGCAGTGCCTTAGCCCTTTGATACTGTTTTAAGTCATTTCTGAAGCTTCCTAATGAAGTTGATATAAAGCACTACTGAGTACATCTGGGTGCTAGCAAGACAGTAAAGAATATACTGTAGGCCATCTGTAGAACAGGAGTATCAGACAGTACAAGGCTACTTTGAAGTAAATAAAAATCCAAATATTTTAAAATACCTATTTTTTTTAATTTTTTTTTTTAATCTGAGTGTGGGGAAACCAGTTGTATTAGACTTTCTGCTTTAGAAGTGTTCCATTGTCAGCAGTCAAATAATTTTATCTACCTTTTTCATGTTCATATTTCTAGACTTGTAGCTGAAAATAACACTTTTGCTTTTATGATGACTTCATAGGATGTACTGATGGCCCGAGAGCTTTCATCAACCATTTATTCTCTTAACCTCATTCTGCATGATGCATCCCAGTCTTATTTAAGCTGTAAGTTCTTCATTACATGGAGTCCAACTTCACAATGTGTATCTGACTGATTTTAGGGAAACTTTCAGATTTTTTTTGTCTTGTCATGATCCACTTCAACCTGTTGTTCTCTCCTCCAGATGCTGCATGCAACAGGTTGTCTGCAACACCCCCCAGGTGGGCAGTGTGCCTTGAGAGAAGGAATTCTCCCATCCTCTAACATGATCCCACAAGGTCTCAAGGTTCTCATTTCCTGCTGAATCCTTCCTTTCTCTTCTTTCTGCTTTTTTCCTCCTTTTTGTCCTCCTTTTTTCCTCCTTTTTTCTTCCTTTTTCCCTCCTTTTTTCCTCCTTTCTTCCTATTTTTTCCCTCCTTTTTTCCTCCTTTTTTCCTATTTTTCCCTCCTTTTTCCCTCCTTTTCCCCTCCTTTTTTCCTATTTTTTCCCTCCTTTTTTCCTCCTTTTTTCCTCCTTTTTTCCTCCTTTTTTCCTTTTTTTCCCTTCTTTTTCCCTCCTTTTTTCCTCCTTTATTCCTTTTTTCTTTTTCTTTTTTTTAACTTTTTTCTTCTATCCTTTTTTTTCTCTTTTCACATTTCCTTCTTTTTCTTTTCTTTTTTTTTTTTTCCCTTTTCTGCTGTATTTAAACACTTCTGTGTACTCACAGGAAAACAAGTCACAATCTGGTCTTTAAAATTTTGTGAGAACTGACAGATTTGGTCAAGGGTGAGATTTTGCAAATACTGTTAAAAATGCAGCTTTTCATGTGGCAACATGTTCTTTTATACTGGAACACATCTTAAATTTTCACACGTGTGCAGGAAGTGAAATCACACCTTTTTATGGCAGAAACAGCTTAGCACAGTGAAACGACAGCTTTTGCTTATAAAAAATGCCTTTAGTTTTTTGTGGAAACTAGTGAATTACTTGAGGCAAAACCACAATGTGTTTCATCAGCAGCACAATGGTTTTTCATGCAGCTCTGCCTTGAAAAGAGCTTGAAGAAGATGGAGTCCAGGAGATGACACCACTGGAGGTATCAGCCTTGCAGCCCAAATATGCTGTACAAGGTTTGAGTGCTTTTTCAAAAGATTTTTAATTTAATGGTGTCTTCTAAGTCTTCCTTTTCCCTCCTTCCCCATCTTCAAAGTCTATTATTTCCTCTCCTTTGATCCCAAAATTTCATCCCATGCTATTTTTAACTCTCCCTGCCCCCACCAGACTGACTCCCATCCCTGCTCCCCTCCACATGTGGCTGCCTGGCTGCTCTGGCTGCCTCTCTCTACCACTGAGGGAAGACAAGGCCCATGCAGACTGCAGGCATCATAACTGGAGCTCTCTGACATGCTTCAGCTCTACCTGTGTGTCCTGAGTTAAAGACACTCCCGTGTGTGTCCTGGCCAGAAGGATATTTGATACCCCTGCCATCATAGTTTTATTGCCTTCAGTGGGAACAATCTCTGCAGTATCTGGAGGAGCAAGGATGGGAAAGCCATTTGGTAGAGCTCATAGCTCAATACACAATTGGGAGGAAGATACATTTTATTTTTAAGTTTGCTTCTTCATGGGACAGACATTGCAGTGAGGTAAGATGGGTTGCCAATGAGTTGCTGTGTTCTCTCCCAAGATACACCAATATAAAATGTGATTTCCCTTTCTTTTCCCTCCACTTTACCATCTGCATGTGCTTCTCTTCCCTTAAGCCACAGAGAAACCTACAGATTTGGAGGAAACTTGCCATTGTCACTCATGGGGAAGCTTTCAAAGCAGACTCTGGGAAACCCTCCAGCTGCTTTCAGTATGTGGGTATTTGGCAGGAGTCAAGAAGAGTCACTGTGTGATGCAGAGGAATTTCAGTTTCTGTGCTGTCTTTGAAGACCTAAACTGTGGCACAGGCACGCCCAGATGAGAAGCCTAAAATACTGTAGTTGAAATAAGAAAGTAAATGAGTAAGCAGTAAGCAAAATATGTGCAAGCTCTGTCCTCCATTGGCAGGTACATCCATGTGTGTGGGAAAGGGTATAAGGGGAAAAGTAGAAGTTTCTGGGCAGGTTGCACTGGAGCTGAACTACCTGCTGGTGGAAGGTGAGATTTTAAACCTGCCTGTAAGTCCAATAACCAGCTTTCTAACCACACACCTCCCACACCTCCATTTTTGTGTTCTGAAGCTTACATGTTGGTCAAATAAAAAGCATCAGCACCACATCTACTTGTTTGCATTGAGGACCAATATGTTTTCTTTGCACTTTAAGTACTGTTTAGCGCTCTCTTTATGAGCTTCAATTAGGAGTTTGCTATGGAGGGCTTATTAGAGCAGTTTTATTGGTCCTTTAACACGTTTTCTTTGTTAAAAGCTAGTTTAGAAGCTAGTTTAAGAAGCTTGTAAATAGGAGCCACAGTGAGCTGTCTGTTCCACTGACAAATGTGTATCAACAGGCCTCACAGAGGGTTCCTCAAGTCACCTGGTCCACCCCTGCATATGCATCTGTGGTGAGCCCCAGCATCTGCCAGGCTTTTGGAAAAGGATTGGTTTGGAGCTTCAGGGAATAAATTCTGGATTTTTTTGGGGGGGAGGGGGTGGAACAACACTCAAACTGGAAGTTTTGCATTTGATATAAACTTAAGATGTAGCAAAGATCAGTTAATTTGATATCCAAAGCAATCAGGTCAATAACACACAGAGATCACCCAGACTGGTTTCATCAGCAGAAGCAGAGGTTAGGACTTGGAGTGAAGAAACTTTCCTGCTACCCAGGTTTTCCATACAGGACTCAAGCTGGTGAAAGCCCCAGGATCAGTCTCTCTTCTCTTCTGGCCATGACCTGTGGAAAGCCTCCCTCTTGCTGTCTCTGGAGACATCACACTGGGACAGAGTTGAGAGGACCCCATCCCTGTTTGAGGAGCAATGGTGAGCACCTGAGAGGCTGTGTCCATCCTCTGGAGCAGAAACCATTAATCCTCATTTATGTGTTCTCTTTTAGTCTGGTTCTTGTTTTAAAGGCACCTAGAAGTGAGTTGTGGCTATGAAGGAGTGGCCTTTGGAAACTGGGAAAGAAACTGCAGCAGAGGAAGGAGTGTGAAGGTTGCCTGAGAGCATTGCCCACCCTGAGAGGCACCTACAGCCTCTCTCAGGTGGCAGAACAATGCCTTGCACACTGGAGCTCTTTTGAATGTGCCCACCCCATCCCCACCAGCTCCCCACCAGCAGAGCCCTGCTCTGTACTCAGACTCCCAACTGGGAAGCTGCCCCACCAAACACCCACAGGCTGCCATCCTCTGCCCCAAAGGGCAGCGTCAACCCCCCCACACTTGCCTTTCTGCAATGCCTGCAATGCCCATGTCCACAAAGATCCCACCACAGAAACCTTGGCCATGATGCTGAAGCGAGCTTAGGAGTAGGTGGAAAGTATCTCCTCTGGATCCCTTGGGGAGTGCTGCAGAGTATCTAAACAAGTCTGTTTCATTAGCCACATTTCCATTTTCCTAGGAAAAGTATTCAAGCAAATATTTTCTCCAGGCTTTTTTCTTTTCTCCTCTTTTTCTTGGCTCCTTTTTTACTTGTAAACCTCCAGTACATCACTCACAATGACTTAAATAGTGAAAACTGTCTACAGTTTATCTAAGGATCAAACAGCTGTTGTCTTCACAGGCCTTTTTTATTAATATGAATTAATGTTTTCCAACTTATTTCCTACATTTCTGCTGGGAAGAATAACCCTTCCCAGAAGCATTCTTTGGCAGATAGCAAAATAATTTGAGTAGCAGATATATGACCTCATTTTTTTCTGGACAGATTACAAATTGGAGATTGGCTAAAAGGGGATGAACACAATAAGTATTTTAATCTTGCAGTGATTTCATGTGCCTAAATGCTTCAGCTGCCTACACTTTCCAAACTATGAGCTGCATCCTTAAGCACTTAAACTGCCTCTAATTGCAGAGGATACCATGGCCCAGACCTACTGTAATGGAAGAGAGAGTGGGTTGTTTCCATTTGTATGTCACTGCAAAGGTCTCTGAACATTAACTACTTGCCTGACCAGTATTTCTCTGATGAAGTGCTTTGGAAATATCAATGTTTAAGTCCTAGTCCAGCCTGAAATTCACAGAAATAAGTTGCTTTCACATAGCTGGGCTGATCCTTCCCTGCAGAGGGATTTTGCACAGTGGGTCTGGGGGTACAGGCCTAGAAGTTCTGCCTTAAACATATTTAAATCTGTTTAAAGAATATTGTTCCAAGCTGCTTTGAACAGCTTTATGGAGAGTCTTTCCCTCTAAAAATTTGATGTTGCATCTGATAGTGTTCCTGGATTTATTCATACAAGCTCTATAAGCTGCATGTATGTAACAGAAACTTCTGACACTTTGATGTAGGTGTTCTTGGAGCTCTTACTGGCCCTACCTAGTTATGTCAGTGACATGTGAGCCAGAACACTCCCACATCTCACCAGTTCTGAAACAAGTAAGTTATTGTGCACGTCTCTTCCACTGAGAGCTGAAGGTCTCTGTGATTTGCACCCAAGGGAGTGATAGAAGTTCCTCAGAGACACAGCAAATGGAAGAGAATCTGTTGACTCTCAACTCCAAGTGTTTCTCCTTCTGGGGAAGGTTTAGAATTAATTTCCAATTGCATTTACTCAGTGTAAATATGTTATTAGCTGCAAGGAGTTTTTCCATGTAAGTGCTATGTTCTTTAATAGTGCTTTTTTTTTTTTTTAAGTGATCCTCTCTAGCCAAGCCAGGAATGATAAATAACTGGAAACCCCATGTCCTCTGCATCTCAAATTACATTATACTATATTTTTTTTAAATCCTGGAGCAGGTAGTTAATTTTTTCTGTGTGTGATGTTTGATAAGCTGTGTATATGTCATGATATATTGATGGGAAAACTCTCATTGATCTTTTGGAGCCTTGCACCAGATCTCCACTCTATCAAACCATATGGAAAGGATGGAGTGTGATAATAAAAGATAGGGAAGATTGCCCTCTTCCTTCTGAAAAAAAAATGACTAAATGGAGGATCCTGCTCAGGTATAACAAGTACTGGTACAATTGTGAGGCACTGACACTCGAGGTAGGTCTGGCTGTGAACTGAACCTAGGCTGGACATGGCTCATGTCCTGATGAACAATACACTGTAATAATTTAAGCTGGAGTGATTTATTTAGATGTGTACCAAGTTTGCACCTTGGTTCTTTTTTCTTTATCTGCATTTCACATAATTCTCTGTTTTCCTACTTGCCTTCCTTGATTATTTTCTTCCTCTGAGAGGGCTTTTCTGTGTGTAGGAGCAGCCAAATGAAACAATAGAGGATTTTATTTTGTAAGAGACACATAGTGTTAGAGTGACCTTCACAAACCAATTTCTTGGCGCCTTAAGCCTTGCACATAGCTGCAAACTATTGGGCAGGTTTTCATCAGTATCTTTAATCAGGTTTCAAGCCACTATATCAAATCAAAATCAAAATTCCTTTTGTCTCAAACACATACCTTAGTAGCAAAGGATGTGTCCCTAAATATTTCCTCAGGAAAAATTAACGAAGCAAATTAAAAGAAAAATTATTTCAAGGTGTTCCAAACAAACTTATTTCACAACCTTTTATCGTGCTTCCTTGCCGTTTGGGAAATTTATTTAAGTTATTAAAAAATTCCCTAAAATTCTCAGCTGAAAAGTTGGCTTCTGTTTTTTCTACAAAGCTAACTCACCTGATTTGTCAGAACAGCTCGAAAATGAAGTGCTAACTGGTGGGTTTTATTGAAAGGAAACCAAGTGGAACAACATATGTATTTTCTTAGGAAACTAAAAAGCTCACAGTCCTGTGGTGTTCCTTGGGGTAAATTCTTTGTTATGAATTACAACCTGCTTACTGATGAGTTGTTAATAAAAAGTAGACCTGCTGGGCCATTATTTTTTTCCACACAGTATACCCAGTTTAGCTTTTTTTTTTTTAACGTTTTCATTAATGCACTGAGTGTGAATAAATCTGTTTCCAATTTGTAATTGTTTTCCCTTCATCTGGACATTAATTTATTGCCAAATCTAACACTCTTCTATTTTTAATATCCCTCCAAACTGGAGCTGTTTAAAAAATAATAAAATCTGAAGAATGCAGGATAGTGGGGAGGATTCCTTCCTTCCTTCCTTCCTTCTTCCTTCCTTCCTTCCTTCCTTCCTTCCTTCCTTCCTTCCTTCCTTCCTTCCTTCCTTCCTTCCTTCCTT
>JAOEGS010006725.1:41955-91455 GCA_025447755.1 Corythornis vintsioides | reverse complement strand
ATCAATACAGGCTGGGAGATGAGGTGCTGGAAAGCAGCTCTGCAGAAAAGGACTTGGGGGTGTTGGTGGATGAGAAGTTGCACATGAGCCAACAGTGTGCACTTGCAGCCAAGAAGGCCAATTGTATTCTGGGCTGCATCAAGAGAAGTGTGGCCAGCAGATCAAGAGAAGTGATTCTGCCCCTCTGGTGAGACCTCACCTGGAGTACTGCATCCAGTTCTGGAGTTCTCAACACAGGAAAGACATGGACCTGATGGAGCAGGTCCAGAGAAGGGCCACAAAGATGATCAGGGGACTGAAACACCTCTCCTACGAGGACAGGCTGAGGGAGCTGGGATAGTTCAGCCTAGAAAAGAGGAGGCTCTGGGAAGACCTTATAGCCATCTTCGAATACCTGAAGGAGGCCTACAGGAAGGCTGGAGAGGAGCTGTTTACAAGGGCTTCTAATGAAAGGATGAGGGGTAATGGGTTAAAATTAGAGAAGAGTAGATTTAGACTAGATATCAGGAAGAAGTTCTTTACCTTAAGGGTGGTAGAACAGGGGAATAGGCTCCTGAGGGAGGTGGTTGAGGCCTCATCCCTGGAGATATTCGAGGTGATGTTGGACAAGGCTCTGAGGAGCCTGGTCTAGTTTATCCCTGCTCACTGCAGGGGGGCTGGACTAGACCTTTGGAAGCCCCTTCCAGACCTAACCATTCTATGATTCTGTATCTTGAATAGTAGCACCATGCTAATAATGAAGACAGACCACATCCATGGGGAAGCTGTGGTACCTACCCAGTACCTTGCAGGAATGCCTGCACGGTTACCTGTGCACTGCAGATACTCCTCTATTTCCTTTCCTTCTACTTTCCCGATTTGACAAGCTGAAAAGATGGCAGGCCTGTGTGTCTTAGAGAGGCCAGAAAAAGAATATTGACAACTCCCTCATTCTTTGCATCTTCGTACACCTTGCCTCTGATCTCCAGTATCCCTGCTGGAGCCCAGATCCTCACTTTGCCTTGTTAATCATCAGCCCTGTCCTTTGATGTCTTCCACCCCTACGCGTACCTTCTTCTCCAACCCTGGTCCCCATCAACAAAGAGGAACTGCTGTGGTTTTGTGATGTCCATGATGCTGCAGCCTGCACTGGATGAGCAGCAGCAACCCTGTCCCAGCTGAAAAACCAGATCAAAGGAGGTGGAAAGGGAAAAGTAAAGCTCCAAAGGGAAAGCCCCTCCAAAGAAACAGTACAAGCTGGCTGGTAAGTTTTTGTTTCCATCTCCTGACTAATGACATCTCAGTAAATTAAACCAGAGCAGCAGCTGCAATGAAGCAAACAAAGCAGCTGTGGGGGCTGGGTACATAGAGGGAGAGTGAGATGGGCAGCACATATAATATGCTGTCCTGGTACTCGATTCTTAATTTTGTTATTCTACTGAATGAGTTAGTTCAAACTGTGGATTAGATTTCCTGAGTGAAGGTAAGGAGCCAGATTAACATGCATGTGCATGTACACAACAGTGCTCCTCTCCTTGGCATTTCTAGATCCCTGTAACTTCATTCCCTCTTTGATGCTCCATCTCCAGCTGGCCATGCTTTGGCTTCTCTTAGACCTTCTTTCACAGCTGCCCAGACCACTTTCTCAGTCAGTGAAGGATCCCCACTATGAAGAGAACCATGGCAGAACAGGAGTGGTATGTTACAAAAGATAAATATTTAGTCACACAAATAGATGAGGAGGGAAAATGTGGCTAACAGGCAACAAATTTTAAAATGAACCTCTGCTCTTCATTATGCATAAAATAGCTCAAGGAGGCAGCTCCAAGATGGTAGACAAAACATTTATTAGTGATGAAATTCCCCCTAAATGGCTTGATGGCCATCCTATGTATGTCAGGTGGGGAAAGGAAGCTTCCAGGCTGGTTTTGCTGCTCATTCATATTTCTGTTGTTTGCTACATGCCTCCTGCCACATGATGTTGGCCCAAATCATAACCATGCTGAGTATAAAGATGTCCGTACATTTATATACAGAGGTCCCGGTACTAATATTGCCTCCACAGACAGGGTTAAGGCAGCATTTTATGCATCCCAATCTTATTCCCAGATGCCTCACAGTGCTAGATAAATAGAGTTCTCCAGTCAATTCTACTTTCTCTCCTGCTATTATTTATTACTAAAGAAAAATAGGCAAGGGAGAAGAGATATATTTTCCACTGAGGTTAGAAGAGAGACAAAGAAGGAATGAAGAAGAGTGGAGGGGGTTGGGGGGGAGGATGGGGTGCTGAGAGAGAGGTGCCCAGCAATGAATATAGGATAGCTTTTACTGAGACCTTGGGAGGTCACAGACTAGATGACAAGCAGCTACATGGGAGGGATGGGGAAGAGAAAATTTTTCTGGGGTGGTCTGGGAAAAACAAAAGAAATTACATACTTGGTCTCTATACAAGGGCTTTATTATTACCGATGTATTGGCACTCATGGGCTCTATATGGTGCTATGGCAAATATTTATCTCTGTGGATTGTTCCTATCAAGAGGAATCAAGTCAGTAGAGATCAAAACACCAATGGCTTTACCATGCCCACAGCCTTTCTGGCCACTGGATCATTTTGCAGTCTCTTTGGAGGCAGCATGGAAAACTTTCTGCAGTCCAGTGGCCAAATTAATGTCAATCTGAGGAACCTGAGATTCATCTGGTGGTCAACAAGGCCCTCAAGACACTAATGACCCTGATCTGCCACAACTGTGGCTTCCACCCACACCCTCTTGTCTCAGGAGTTCCATATAAGCTCAACCCTGAGTTTTCTCTTCTCTTCTGAGCTCTGCAGTTGATATGCATGTCTCGAGTCCTGCTTGTGGTCTTACCTCAAGGATAGATATCAGGCCAGTATGGTAGGTGACTTGTCTATGGGACAGACTACCTTAGACATATCCTGTAGCTTGTGTTCAGTGCTGGTCCTGGACCTGTTTTCCTTCCTGACTGGGAATGAAATGGACCTTAGGTATGCCTTATTGCTTGTCTTGCCCAGCACTTAACTGCTGTGCTTGTGTGCTGGAAGACACCACCTTGGGTGAGGAGGGACCCCTGTGCTGAGGTCACCCCTGGATCTTGTCTTGCTATCTCTAGAACAGCCAGCCCTTGCTGCTGCCTGACATGGGTTTCAATATGAGACAGCTTACTCTGCAGCTGGTTGTATGGGGAGTTCTTCAATAAAATGTTTTTGTGCTGTAAGATTCACTTTTTGCAAAACTAAACCTTTGGCTGAAAAGCTGTGATCTTGGAAGTTAAGACATGAGATAATTTATCTGTAACCTTGTGGGTGCTGTAGTGTCTGATGAGTGCCCTCATTCAAAGCCCTTGTACCTCCACCAGAGAGGCCAAAGCCAGTGCTGTAGCTTGGGAATGGCCAAAACAAAACCTGCTTGTGCAAACCATTTTAATGATCTTTTGTTCTGTTGTAAAATAAGTTCTTGTTTAAAAATTATTAATATTGATGATCAATGAACAATTGTTTCAACAAAGGCTAGCTCTTGGGATTTTAGGAAGTACAGATATTCTGCTTTACCCTCAGCTGCAATCTGAAGTCATTTACATCCATCTCGTGCTGCTTAGTTTCCAGGGTCTACTGAGATGACAGCCTTATTGCATGCTGCTGTGGACCACTGAGCAAAACTCTTTGCTGAGTTTAAGTAAATGCATAAATGATCTTCCTGGTGAACAACCTCTTAAACCCAGCTGGGTTACCTGTGCATTAAAACAGCCTTCTGAAATATCAGCATGGGCACATATGAAATGTCAGTTCCAGCCTGTGATGGTGCAATTGAGCCATCAAAGAGCAAGGAGTGCAATTAGAGGAAGGTGAAGAGGAAAAAGATTTTAGGGGATGTAGAGAACTAAAAATCCTCATCGGGTATGATGTTAATAATAAGAAAAGCGTATTTCCATGGGAGAAAGCCTCTCTAGTATTACTTGATGGGGTTCTTCCTTGGAAATAATCAGCCTGAATGACAGCTCCATTATGGGATGGTTAGGCTGGGGGGAAGTAGACATCTTGTGTGGAAGCAGGACTTGTTTTCCTCCGCATACAGTGCAGAAGATCAAAGCATTGGTATTTTTCCAGCACAAATACAATGCAGGGAGCCAGCCCTGCACCAGGAAGTGAAGCTGCCTGGTGTTCCTTAGCACTGATGATCTGAACTTTGTCTTGTCTCTGCTGTATTGTCATCCTCATTCAGACCTTTGCTGCTATTTGGAAGAAGGTTTTACTGCTTTTGTTTGTTTGTTTGTTTTGTTTTGTAGGAGGCCTATATAACCCTGTGTATCCCAGACAGGACTCACTTTGATACAGGATAAGATCATGGTGGATCCATGAAATGGCTAGCCTTCTCAGAAATCATCATCAGAGGCACAAGTGTTTGTTTTCTTTTATGGTCATGTTTTCAAAAGGACTCTTCCCTCTCTGTCCTACTTCTTGTGCAGGGATCTCAACCCAGAAATGAGGTCTCTGGCCAGCACCTACCTCAGATGCAGCGTCTAGGTGGACTGTACTGCTGAATGTTGGCAGATGGACAAGAAAATATACAACCCATATGGGATTTTTCTGCTGGGTACTCTGGGCATGCAAAAAGAAATTCACCTTTTCATCAGCAGGTGTCCTGCATACAGGAAACACTGTGGCTGTGATGTAGGCAAACACCTCTTCTAACCTCTTGTTTCTTCATCTTTGAAGTTGCTCCTGCCACTCTGGCAGGAGAAGACTTCCAGGTGTCTATTCTGACCTAAATTACTTAGTGATTTTAATGATCTATCTTTTGTCCTCTGGAGCTGAGTATCCCATCTTTAAGTATGAACCCTCTGCCTGCCCACTTCTTGAAGGGGGATTCTGCCCAGATATAGCAATATATGGCAAGCCCCAGTGCCCTACAGGCCTAAGTTTAGTTTGCTGCTGCAGGATGACTTCCTGTTGTGTGCCAGGAGAAGGTTAATGATCATCTGGGCAGCTCTCCAAAACCAATCTAATGTTTATTCAGGATAACAGCATTGCAGAGGAAACCAAGCATGACCACCTTCCATGGACAACTTACCCAGTGTGGCCCAGCTCTTGCACATGGCTCTGCTGGAGGAGCTCAGGTTTGTCAGTTCTTGGAGGAGGGACCCTCTTCTCTTCCCTAGGTCAAGATAGGTCCTCTGCAACATATCCAACTCTGCCTATGTCCTGGCATCTTAACCCAAATAAATGCTGTATTTCTGCAGAAAAGCACTTTTAAAAGGTTGTGGGTCTGTTGTTTCAGCAGCAGAAATAAGCAATCTCCCTTCCTGCTGAAATTTTGTATGATACCCCTCAAGGGTCAAACACCCATGCTACAAACAAATATCTGTGCCACAAGCACCTTGTTTTGTTGGCATCCTCCAGGCCTTTGCAGTACTAGTAGGAGCTGAGTGACATGGGACAGTGGTCCCAGCCCAGTGGTGGGTGGCTTGATGGGCTTGGATGTTGCAGATCTGTGCCCATACTGGGATGGGGATGAAAGAATGAAGGGTTGGTGCAAATTGTCACACAAGGTTACAGAGGGATATGAGATAGCAGTGACTGGATCCTCTGGCATAATATGTTTATTCACATCAGCTGCTGCTTAACAGCTTAATTTCAGCCATCAACTAATAGCTTTTTCCTCCCACCAGCGAAACCTCTCAGTTACTTTGCCATGTCTTTGACACAACATGAATGGGCATGCAATGGGCTCATCCCAAGGATACCTCATGCCTATAGGGAGATGAGTGCACTGCTTACTTGGGGGTCTCTTTGGGTTCCTGAGGGCTACATGAATCGTTTGTTTGAGCCATAAAAGCCTGAAGGTCTGAGATGTGCTGTGCTGAGGGAATGACTCTCTTCCAACAATGAGTACTCATATACATGGCCAGCAGCAGAGCTCTTGCTGCTTCCTTCAGATTGTGGAAGAAACTGTACTGATAGCAAAAAAAAAACATTTCCTGAGAGAGCCTTGAGATACCAAGTACTGGCTTCCCAAAATAGCTGGTACTTGCTGGCTTCCCAGGCAGGCTTGAAAGGGATTGAGAACATCTATTTAGTAGGGTCTCTGGAGAGTGCTGGGGATGTGCTTCCTCCTACCTGAAATGGTCAGGGAGATGGCTGGGCAGCCAGATGGCTGTATTTGTCTGCAGCTGACATTAATGTCTCATTTGATTGTGTTTATAGCATGATTAATGTGGCTCCCGGATCAGGTATCTTTGTTGTTTATTATGCTAAATCTAAATAGAATAAAGCTATGGTTCTTGTGTTGGTTTGGCAGGATAAACTGGGTGCCAGTCAGTGCTTTTCTTGAAGCTAGCTGATTTCCCACTGAAATATGCCCATGCACTTGTGGAGATACGCAAAACCAATCTTTGACCATAGAAGATGCTCATCCACAAGTGTAAAGGACTAATGTGTCTCCTCTGTGATGCCAACAAGCCTAAAACCCAACTAAATGACCTTCTATCCAAAAACATGGACAGAAGCAGAGAAGCTTGGGAAAATGGATCATGTACATACTAGGTTCCATCCAAGAGAAACTGTGTTTTGTTTTGACACATAGTTATTGCCAAACTGCTGGTGAAAAAGCTGCAGCAGGAGCTATTGGTGTATTAGTTCAGTCTTGTGGCGCACAAAATCCCTTCCTCAACCTCATATCTGCTCCTCAGCAACGTCTCTGGCCACTCTCTGGACCACTCTATTTCCCTGCTTGTCCAGAGACTTCCAAAAAGATAGGGTGGAAAGAAACACTTTAGAGTCCAAAACAATAGATGTGGGGAGCTATGCCAGGAGTTGGATTGCCTGTCCTTTTCAAAAACACTTCCTGTGGAGGTTACACACATTGAAAAAACAAGTGAACCCAGAACATCCACACTCTCTGGAGGAATGGAGTTTATCGTTAATAATCTACCGCTAAAAGGGTAACATCTGTTTTGGACAAACCATAATGAGATTTAAACCCCAGGTGGAGAGAGGACTTCACAGTAATAAATGACTTTCTGTATGTCTAAATAGTTTTAATTTTTTTCCTGGCAGAAATAGCTGCTTTTCACCTCAGGCTTCTTTTTGCCAGCTCTTTTTGTTTAATGATTGCTATTAATTTCCAGGGTGGCAGATGGATTCTAGCCTGGTGTAGTCTGAAATAAGGAAAAAAAGCCCATGAAGGTGTGAGCTTGATGTGAATATGTGCACAGGTCACACGTGCTGGTAGGATGCCATGTGTGGGTGTTTGCTTTCCAGGAGAACTATTGCTTCTCGGTAGTCGCTCCCCATCCTTGGGATGTTTGAGCATCTCTCCCTTGGATAGGAAGGAAAACTAACTTTTCCGTCCACTGCTGGTAACTCTGCCTTTTTATCACAGAATCAAAGACCTTGTTTTGACAAAGCTGCTGATTTCAGAAAAGCTTGGGGAGAAAAATCAAACAGCACTTAGGTGCTTTGCTAAATCTAAAGTGAAGTAGAGAGCAGCATGTGGGCTCCAGAACCTAGGAAGAAGCTCCCTGCCCTGTCTCGGTGATTCCTGGGGCTGAGTGCTGTCAGACAATGGGGACTTCTCTCTGAGCATGAAACTCAGACATTTTTCATTGTGTGGTGCTGATATTAATGTTTCATTTGATTGTGTTTACAGCATGGTTAATGTGGCTTCCAGAGCAGGTATCTTCATTGTGTTATTGTGATTATTTTTCTTTTTTTGGATGCTTCAAACAGGCAATCCTTCTCCGTTCTCTGGCTGTGCATTCCAGTGGTTGCTGTTGAATCCAGCATATCCTGCCACAAGCTCCTAGTGTTCAAAGAAAGACTTTCCTTATCCTCTGTGCCACCACCTCCTTCTCAAGGAGAAGCCCCTAGAACAGCCAATCCCAATTAGTGCTACAGTCTGCTGGGGTACCCTCCTTTCTCTTTCCCATGCTGTGGAGCATCTCTGGGCTTGGCTCAGGATGTGGGTGTGCAGGATACATGGGTGGCCAGGTAAGAACCTGGGTCCTGGAAACAAGGCTGATGATGGACCACCACAAGGCAGCACCCTGCTGCCAGGTAGCTTCCCCAAGACTCGAGCATGGTGGAGGACAGGGGAAGGACAGAGGCATTTTGTTGCCTGGGACTGGGTGAGCCCTGGGGATGAAGGGAAGGGTGCAGAGGCAGAAAGTGCACCATCTCAGGTGATGCAAATAATCTTCTTTAATCTCTGCTCAAAATAATCCAAAGTCAAGTAAAGGAGGGATTATATGGCCTAAGCCATTGTTATAACCAGGGTGTAACAGTTTTAGCTTGCATCAGAAGGGCTGCTGAGAAGGAAGAGGAGCTGCAGCAAATAGTGGCCTGCTGGAAATGCCTCACCAGCAAGGGTGACCGGGAGGGCTGGGGACCCTCCTGAGATAGCCCAAGGAGAGTTGAGGCTGCGGGGTGTGCAGCTGCTGGCAGACTCAGGAGCCTGTGCTGGTTCCAGAGGAGACTGTCTTAAATGCTCACTTGTCACCTTGGCATTACCGGTAGGTTTATTCTTAGTGCAGGATCCAAAGCGCTTTATAGCCATTAATTATCCTAATGGGGGAAGCAGTGACCATCAAACCCATTTTACAGATAAGAAACAGAGCCCACGAGGAGGTAAATGACATATTAGGTGCTGGGGCAGGGCTAGAGGGAGGTGGTCAGTCCCTGCCCTCTCAGCTTCCTTCATTTTCAATGGGCCTATTCTTATATCCTCTCAGATGCATATTCACAGCAGCCACGAGGCACTGGTAGGCTGAAGGCATCTCCCACCCTCTGTCAAAAAACCACACCAAAGCTTGGCTGCTGTGCCAAGGGAATTCCAGCCAGGGAAGCTGAATTGCAGAGCCCTATTCATCAGCTCCTGGAGATGTCTACAAGATATCAGCAGCACACAGAGACTGTGTGAAGCAGGGTTGCAGTGGGGAGGGAGCAGAGTAGGCTCATTTTAATGAGCTTGTCCCTGCCTAAAGGAGAGAGAAAGCACGAGGCCAAGCCAGTTTAATAAACTCTAGCATGCGGATTTAATCAGATGGATCATTGTTCCCCTGCACAGGGATGAATATATTAAAAAAAAAAAAAAAAAAAAAAAAAAAGATTCAAACTTTTCCCTTTTGTTTTTCATATGTATTATGTGCTATGGTGTGATAAAACATCCTGGGGCCAACTTCCAAGGCAATAAATGAGATAGCAAAGGAAAGGAAAGTGTTGATCTGTGTGAGCAAACCTAAGCACTGTGGCAGAGAGGCTGCTGGCAGTCAGGACTTGAAGTGAGTGACTGCAGCATCCTCAGCCCTGAACCAAAACCCCATGTGGCAGTTAGGGTCCTTGGTACTGCTTAATTTAGACAAACTAAATGGCTCTGATTGCAAACCTCCCAGCTGTTGAGTGTGTAGCAGAGAGACAAGGGCTGTGCTTTTGGAGGGAGCCTGCTCGATGGCTGAATGCCACATCACTGGTGCCTCTGCCTCTCCCTTGGGACAGTGGGCATTGCAGCAAGGCATGGGAAGGTCTTCATCCAGCACAGCAAAGAGCAAAACAGGTCTGCAGGCAGCATGGGTAGGATTGTATCGGGGTGAGCCTTGGTAGTGCATGGCTCTGGATTTGCAAGTCTCTTGCTACATGGGTGTGAATAAAGCCATCTTAGACAGAATAGTCTTTTGTACTTAATTCTGGACAGCCCACCTAGAGCTGCGGTCAAGGACAGACCTTAGGGGCCTCCAAGCTGCCTCTGTGGAATTCACCTCCTTCATCATGCCCAAGCTCACCCTCCTTTGCTCGGGCACAGGCGTAATAATCTTCAGCCATCACTTTGCACCTTATTTCTGGCCTGTGTGCTGCCCTGAGACATGAGGAACTGGCTCTCTCAGGTTGGGACAGGGTGCCTGGCTGGATTTTAATCACTCTCCTTAACATTAAAGCAGAGCTGTCCAGCTGCATTTGTGTGTTCTGAGACAGTTTTTAGGAGGAGACACAGCCTCCCTGGCAGGTTACAGAAAGATCTTTTGGCTAAAGACAGCTTGGAGGCATTTTTAGCAGGAGGCTACAGGTCCTCCTGCCATGAAGCAAGGCTGACAGGTTTGCAGCCCAGCCCTAGGACAGAGGCTGGGCTTGTGGTGAGAACCCAGGAATTACTCTTGGCTTTGTCTCCACCTTCCATCAGGATGGATTACCTCCACCAGCAGCTGCAGGACGATGGTAGTGTTCAGAGGAGGGAGAAACGGTATCTCCTTCCTTTGGAAATTTTTCTCTAAATTGTGCCATTGACCCATTCATTGAGAAGTCATTTATGGCTACTTGGTGTTAAATATCACCAAATTTGGTTTCTAACACACCCCCATGCTACTGCTTAATTACTTAATCCATTTCTGTTTATAGACACTAATAAATAATCCTATTTTCATTCCTACTATTGTTTAAGTAGTCATTAATTGTGGTTTATATGCTGTCTTAGTGTATTTGTGTACAATAGCTTCTTCATGATTCCTTGATTAACTGTGATTGATGGTGTATTTTAAAATCAATTAAAAGTTTCAATGCTAAAAGGTAGAGTCTTTAGCAGTAATGCTCTGAGACACTGTCATTTATAATGGAGCTATTATAGTGCTGGGATCCATTAGTGTGGCAAGCTGTGATCTTTATTTTCCAGACCTATGCAAATACATATGTACATGCGATTATGGCTGTGTCTCTTTCGTGAGACTTATGGCTAGAAGAAGATGTATGGTATGGGAAAAAGAGTCAGCTTTTCACAGGGTTGTTGGACCACATAGGGCTGGGCTGGCTTTTGTGGATGACCAGGTTTGATCTGCTCCTCCCCTTAAGGCAGTAATACAAGGACTGAGTCCCAGGACCCATAATTTCCTTGTTGATATGATTGCATTACTTTTTTTTTGGTTTTTTTTTTTCTATTTGTAAAGGGTTACTGGCTTTGAATACCCTCAGCTGAATAGGACCTGTGATATGTGTCTTTCTGCATTCCTGCTTTAGTGAACATATCTGTGCTTTGATGGAGTGCAGGTAGGGGATACATGGGAGGACAGAGGTGACTGGGAAGGCACACGTTTGTGGCCAATAGGATGGAGGAGGAGGGACAGCCAGCTCCTGGGTACCAGGGCATTTGCTGGAGCACTAATCTCTCAGCCCTATCACATCTTGCCTCTATTAGAACAGTCCTTAGTCCTTCATATTGCTGTTGTCCTGGGAAAAAGTGTGTCCCCAGTACCATAGCAAGAGGAAATGGAAATACCACACTCCTCATGCTTCCTGCCTTGCCCTGTAAATCTGAATCCCATGTGCCTATGCCTTTCTACACACCAGAGCATCTCTGCCCAAGCAACTTGTGACCCAGGCAGTGAATTAGAGGTGAGGACTTCACACAAGAGAGTTTATGCAGGTGCTCTGAGGGGGAGCAAAATCCCAAAGGAGCAAGCAGGAAATCAGGCCCTTGAAATCAACCCCCTGTCCTCCTGGATATCTGCCTGCTGCAATAAGCAGGGCCCTCCCAGCCATCTGCCAGCTCAGGCAGAGGATTCCTGTGCACTAATCTTCCCAGAGACATTTGTCACCCACACCTTGCCCACACATGTGCTGCAAAAAAATGCCTCAGTGCCCCCAGTATGGCTCCTGGGAGCACCCACTCGGGGAAATCACCAGTCTTGTTAAATAACAGGGGGACTATTTTCTGTAAGCCCTGGAATGGGAATCACTCTGTTGTATTAACTCACCTGCTCGCGTTGATGTTAATGAAATAAAGAAATATAATGGTTCCAGACTTTTAAACTTCTTATAGTTTGATTTGCATAATGGCCATTTACTACCCTGAACAGAAACTGATCTGTCGAAAAATGTTTCAATCCTCTATCATTAAGCTCAATGGAAGGTGCAGATTGGCCCACAGGGGCTGTTTTTTGCTGATTGAGTAGAGTTTGCCTAGTGCCGAACATAAAAAGATGAAATTAGGACACAATCCAATATTGTAAAAAAGGAATTGGTTAAAAGTTATAGATCAATAACTGTTAACATGACTCTTTTTTTTCAGCTAGATCGTGTTTGCTGCTGGTGATGTGGAGGCAGGCTCCCTTCCCACTGACTGAAACAACTCACTTCCCCTTTGAAGGAGCCTGCAGCTGCCAGGCAAGGCCGAGCTGTTCCAAACCTCACTACGCTGCATGGAGTTTCATGTGGAAGTTTGTCCCTCTCCTCCCTGGACTACAAAATGTTGGTCAGGAGTACATCCAGGGCCAGGTGTCAGTCCCATCTCTGCCTTCTTACATGACTCTCAGCATCAGGCTGTGAGCCTGGAAGTGATGACAGTGTTCTGGGAGCAACCCTGTGGGACAGGTCATGTCTCACCCCTCAGTGCCCCAGATCTCTACTCTTTGACGCCTTGAACAATCCAACTTAATGCCTTAGATTGTAACTCCCCAATTACCTTAACCTCTACTCCATGCCCTAGATCACTGCTCCTTATCTAGATCTCTCATCTTTTTTGATGTCCTAGATCTCTGCTACTTTATTACCTACATCTCTGCTTCTCCATGTCCTTGATCTCCTTGATTATCAAGATCTTCGATGCCCTAGATTTCTACTTCTCAGTGCTTTAGCTCTCTTCCTGATGCAAAGACTGTGCCTCTCCCAGCAGACAACTCCTGCAGTGCTTCCAACTCTTCAAGAGAAACTGGATACTTTTGAATCTGTGAGGTGAAAAGACCAGGACCAGGATCTTGGCATGTGTCTGTCTCATCTATAAAGTGAGATAAGGATCCCTTCCCTCCACCATGTGTATTTAAACAATGGTGGTTGCACAGCAGGGACTGTCTCTCTCCAACAGTGTGTGCTTAGGGTGTGCAGACCCAAATTCTCAGCTACAATGAGAGGGACAGGTGAGCTGTCTGAGCATCACAAGACAATGTGCTTATGGAGGCAAGCTCAACAATGAGCTATTGGAGGCAAGACCAGTGACCTTGGTCTTGACTCCAATAGCTCATTACAGCCTGACTTTGATCACTTGCCTCTCCCCCTCTGTACTTGGAAATTCTGGAGAACTTTACTGACCAATTTCATCAAGAAAGGACGTTTTTATTTCCAAAATATAAAATGTAATTAGATCTGTGAAGGGAGAATGGAGGCAGTCTATAAAAACACCCACTCTGCAACAGTGTCTGTCCTGAATCTGCAGGAATTGGGAACAAAAGACTCCTGGTGTTCAGGGAGAACCAGTTTCCCTAATATTGGAAATAACCCCCAGGTCCTAGACAAAAAGGGGTCTTCCACATCAACAGAAAGGTTTGGTGTGGAAATTCACTTACCCACAAACAAATGTGCTTGTTGAATCGGGACCCATTGCAAGCATGGACTGAACAGTGGCAACCAGCAATGCAGAGACCTTTGTTTAGACAATCATCAGGTAAATGCACCTTCTGACTGAATGGAGAAGTATCTCACTGTCACCCACAGTCTTGCTAACACAGTCACTGAGCTAGGACCTTTCCCAGCTTTCCAGGGCCATCTCTTGGCAGGCAGGGCCATCCCATGGCACGGGACGAGCGTGTTTGCATCCAGCTACCAGCTGTGGGCAGGAGCTGCCTAACAAACCAAGATGAATTTGTTCGCATCTCCTCAGCTGCCCCACAAAGCATCTGACATTTTAAAAATTGATGGGGCTCATTTCCTGACTCCGTGCACTTACTTGAAGCACCAGCTCTGCCATTACCAGTGATGTCCACATTAATTACTATCATAACCCAAGTACCTTTGCAGGCACTCCCTTGCTTGGACAGTCTGTCCCAGCAGTGACCTGCATTTCTCTTCCCTTGAGACCTTTCCCATGACTGGGATTTCCAGTGCCCCTGCTTGCAGAAGAATAAAGCTGATGATGGGATAGCCCCATGGGAAAACAAGCAATCAGATAGGTCTGCTGAGAGGTTGTCTCTGGCTGGGGCTTAGAGGCTCACCTGGAGCATGGGGGTTTCCTTCCCCTCCTCATCTCACTGAGCAACAGCATTGATCTTGCCCCATGTCTGGGGCCTGGGATTTTCTATGTTGTGTAAATTATTATGTTCACTGGGAGTCTTAAGAGACTGTCCCTGTGGCTGAGAGGTGGAAATGCTTCCCCTGGGACTGTCTGGAGTCCTCGTACTGAGTCCCTTTAGGTCTGAGCCCTGGGAACCAGCCTTCAGCTTTTCACTGTTGAGTATTTCTGAATATAAACCTTCAGTTTGTAAGGAAAAAAAATAAGTCATGGAAAAAAAAGCCTATCTCACTCTAAACATAGCTTCTGGAGAATGAGGACAGGCCATTCTGGTCTACTTTGCAGTGCCCCATCAACTGCAGAAAATCACAATTAAAAAAATTTTTTTTCCCTTATAATGCTGATTATTCAGTGCTAAACACAAGTATGTCTCAGTCCATGAAAGCACATGCAGGAAAGTGATAAGCCACTAGAAATTGTGAGGCAACAGGCACCAGAAACTTAAAGGATCATCAATAAAACCCCTTTGGTATGGACTGAATAACATCAAATCCAGATATCATGCAACCTAGCCAAAAGCCTGACCAAAACTGTACTTGAAATATATGAACACACCTGAATCAGGACCTGGAGGAGACATGTACAAAGGAATGCAACCTTCATTTGGGATACTTCACTTCTGCCTTTTGCTATTTATCTCAAAACATCATGGAAAACACCAAGCCTACAATCAGCAGCAGTTCCTTAGAAGAAGGTCTACAAATTATAGTGAGTCATGAGCTGAACACAAGGAATTGGTGTTGCATCAAGATGCAGACAGTGTCCTGGAATATACAAGCTGTAGTGTGGCCTAGAAGCCTCATCTTTCTTGTCCATTCAGGGCTGGTGAAGTCTATGGTGGAGTAGATTCTGGTATTGGCAGCTTGAATCAAAAAAAAAAAGGTAGCACTGCTGCAGGCAGCACATAGGAAATAGAATGATCAGAGGTCTACAAGACATGACCTACAAAGGAAGACTGAAAGAATTGTGTTATTTAGTCTAAAAGAGATGATGGAAGAAGAGATGTGATAACAGTCTTCAAGTGCTTAATAGGCTGCTGCCAAGGGGAAGAGAATAATCTGTTCTTTATGTCCATGGTGGACAGGACAAGAAATAATCGGCTTAAATTACAGCAAGAGAAATCAGGTTAGACATCAGGACAAAATGGTTTGTGGAAAATTGCAGTGGGTTACCTGGGAGGTGGAGGGGTTCTGTCACTACAAACACACAAACACTGCTTGAGGACAGGTTGGAAAACATCCATGAGGAAAGGGGATGTGCTGGGGCAGGACTGCACTCTCTCCACAGCCCTGTGATACCTTCAACACAATTCCTAGTGCTCCTGGATTGTCCAAAGTGAGATCATTGTGCAGCAGTCGCTACAGCTGGCTGGATGAATCCCAGACACATCAGCTGTGAGAACTTCCAGGATAACAATATTTGATTTTGTGGCAGATTGAGGGCACAAGTCAACATATTGGGTTATTTTCCTTGCAGTAAATAAATGCTTCAAAAATTATTTATTTTGGTCTTTTTTACCCCCACCTCTTTCAGACACCCTGTTGCAGCACAAAGCAGAACATCGCAGCCACACCACATGGCAAGCTATTACACCATCGAAATGAAACCTGTTTGATAATGTTATTGCTGAAAACATCAATGAAATAAATCTCTTCTCTCCAAACAATTAAGTGGAGTTGAATGATCAGTTTCTGAGTGAATGAACTTGCTTGAGATGTTTTCCAACCAACTCAGAGGACTGTTGCTATCAGAGAGGAAATAAGAAAATAAAACAAAACAAAAAGGGCCTCCTTCCAATACAGGTGTCCCCACACTGGGCAGCAGCCAGAATGCCAGCAGTCAGTATGGGGGATCCACCAAGGTGTCTACAAGCATCTTTATCCACTTCCACTCAGCAGCACCTCCACTGCGCTTCTGAGCTTTCACCTTTGCGCTAAAGATTAGGACATTCTGCATTCTCAGGAGAAATTATTATTATTGCCCCTGGATTACAAGAGCAATCCTTTATTTTAAAACCTGCCTCCTTAATTCGTTTTATATTTACCCATAAAATCTTGGCCAGTGTCTCTGAGAGTTGCAGTCTTTTGGAAAGGCCAAGTTTTAAACGGAGCTGACTCAGCAGAAGCTCTCGTGATTGAAGTAGTGCCTATTGGCATTTATACCACTCCTGGGCAGGGCTGAAAACAAAGCAGCAGAAACTGGACTCTCCCCTGGCTTTATTTGCTCCACGGGTTTTTGGCTATGTGCAGTAAACCTTGCTGATGGCCCACAGAGCTGGGACTGATGAAGAGGAGGAGGGCTGAAGGGAGCTGGCAGACTCCCTGCTGTGTATCCCATTTTCTCTTGACTTAAAGTTTAATGCAGATAAGAGTAAAAAAAAAAAATAATAAAGGAAGAAATAATGAAAAAAAAATAAAGATAAAACCCTGTAAATGATTAATTTTCAGCCTCACTGCTCAGCATCAGTCTCAAGGAGGGGAATAAGGATGCAAGTAATACTTGGCTTATTAATATATCACCCTGGTTTCCCCCGGGATGCTCTGGGATAGGCAACCCCTGCCCAGTTAAAGATGGTCCCAGATACCTCCCATGCCACAACAGAGGGCACACAGGACTTGGACTCATTTTAACATATCCCATGGTGCCAAGTCTGCTTCTGCCTTTTTTTTTTTTGGCCATGTTGTGATTGCCCTGGTTATGCCTGTGGTGCAGCCTGGCTTCTGGACATGATGGTATCATGCCTTGTTTGTGTTCACAAGACAGTGCTGTCCCAAGCATCTCTGGTCTGGTAGATGAGTATCACAGCACTAGACCCTGGTCTTTGTCCTTGGGCCCCCCTCCTAATCTAAGAGCTAGAGCTGGAAGGAAAGATGGTCACAGAGGATGGCCAAGCTACCATGACAAGGTATAACTGGGGATTGCAGTGGAATCCTGTCCCAGGTGGACCAAGTTTTCTTTACATTGAAGGGAAAATTAATTTTACGTTCAAGGGAAAAACAAGACTGCTGAAAGTCAGCCGTCATCTCATACCTTGGAGAGTGTCTGCTTCTGATGTTCTTTCTGTTATGAGGCATTTGAGTGACAGACAGGCTATGAAATACAGACAAGGCTTTTTGAATCGACAGCTCATTCCATGTGCAAAGAAAGCCTGAAAGACAGTCCAGAGCTGCTTAGCAAGACGAAGCTAATAGCTAAGCACACAGCAGAAACCTAATGAGAACACCAGTATCTCCTAACTCCAGCTTCATTCAGAAAGCCAAGAATACAGAAGTGAGTCAATTTGTGTCTGATGGCCCTAATGAACATGCCAATGAAGATGCCCAGAAGGAATACCATAAATTGGCAAGGTGGCAGCTGCATTCATCAGCTCAAACAAGAGCTGGTCATCCATAATCCAGCAGTATCAAAGACCATACTACAGCTCCAGTGTTATTTTCACCTTTAAAGTATGGATGGGAATGCTTAAAATTTGCCAACAGCCCCAACAGATGTGTCACTGCTGCCAAGAGCCAATGCTGCATGATGATCCAGGGTTGTGAAATGCAAGTAAATAATTACAGCAAATGCTGAGAGTCATCGTTTGAATCATGGGGATTTGAAGCTCCTCACTCACCAAGTCCTCTGGAGAAGATAGTGACCATGTGTCTGGGACATACATCAGTAATGATGATGAATGCCCTGTTGAAGCTGGGCAGCCCCAAACCTCCATTTTGCACACCCTACACCTGTCCTGGTTGGGGGAGCATCTTGCACTGGGCAGCAGTCTGGGGATAGCGCTGGCACAAGCCAAAGTGTGGTGCCTATTGTATTTGTGCTTCAGGGATAACACACAAAACCCAGCTGTGTTCTCCTCCATGCATGGGGTTTGTCCCCAACCTGATGGAATGAGTGTAAAACCACAGGGTCAACAGGGGCAACCTGTCAGCTCCTGTCCTTCCTCTGGAGCTGTGAAGAAGGGGGTAGGAAACATGCTGGAAGTCCCCAGTAACTCAAGCCCCCTCCCCAGCCTGCTTGCAAGAGCACCCCATCAGCCGTGCCTGTCACTGCCAGTGGGGGTCCACCGCCACTGTGCTGATCCCCACAGAGATAGCATGGCCTTATCCTCTCCCTGATGCACCTGCCAATGTTGCTGCTTATAGGGGAGTGATCTATTCAGGGAGATAACTTTCCTCCAGGGTCACATCCTGCCTTCCCCCAAGCAAAGCACTGGGACTCCTGGCTGGCACAGGGCTCTGTTAACCCACCCATGGGGAAGCACTGGGTGCAGGGTGGGGTTTTCTCACTCCAGGATGGTTCATGTGATGGCTGCAGGGAGAGCAGCAGTGAGTCCTCAGTGAGGATGTTCTTTTTCTCTTCCCCTTTGAAGAGGAAAGAGGGTGATTTGAACCCCATGAGACTCCAAGAGTTGTGCAGCATTATTCATGTATCAGCTAATGGAGCTCACTCAATCCATTAAGATTTTAAGTCAGGGGTTTGATGTTAATTATGGACCAAAACATTTAATAGCCCGTTACACTTCCACAAGGCATTTTTTTTTAATTAAAAAATGATATATTGCACAAAAGGGGGAAAAAAGAGGAATAATTGAAGATTGTTTTATTCCAGAATGACCCTAGGCAGGGAAGGCAGGGAAGGCAGGGAGGAGCTGGTGTGTCAAGGAACTTGATGGCAATGCCACAATTAGAAGCTGGTGGTGTGGGAAGCCAGGGAGGAAGCAGCCTCACCACCAGGATAAGGTATCCAGAGAAGGGGAAAACAGCCTGGCCAGAAGCAGGTAGGTGGACATCCAGGCCAGGCTTTTGGCCACTACACTGTCTTACCCTTACCTGTTGAATTATTTGCTTGTGTTGCAGAAGACTTTGTTTCAAATCCCTCTTTCTGAATCTCTATCAGATGTCTCAGGAAAAACGGCTAAACCCCCAGGGTGGAAATTAATCTGGGACAGATCAGGGATGAAGAAAATCTGACATGTCTCTCTCTGATGCTACTCTGTTTTTCATTCAATATTTTAAGAAGTGTTTAAGCAGGTGTTGGCCCAAGTTGCATTCTGATAGTCTGTACAAAATGAAAGGTCTTCAGCGCAGTGCCTACAGTCTGGTGATCCATGGGGCAGGGGGGCAGCAAGAGAGAGCCCAGGAGGGAGCAACTCCAGGTGGGTGGTTGTTATTTATCTAGCTCAAGACAGGATGAAGATATGAGGGATGGAAACATGGCCCAGGAAAAGTTAGGGCAACTGCTTACAAGAGGAAGTAGCAGGAGTATGACCCCCAAGTTCCCAGGCATGGACGGACTTGTCCAAGTCCTCCTGCATCTCCAGCAATGTGCCTTGTTCACTTCCCCCAACCCTACAATGGGAATAATATTATTCCCTCCTCACAGGGTTTTGAGATGCTCAGTTACTATGGTGATGGGGCCATAAAAGTACCAAAGATAGCAAGAACAATAATATTATCAGACAGGGTAGGAGCCAAATAATTGCATTTAGGGCACGCGCACACAACACAGAAGGGAGAGCCACCTCCATGCACCACAGCTCTCAAACCCTGAAAACAAAACTTCTTTTTTTTTTTTTTTTCTTTTTTTTTTTTTTTTTTTTTCCCGTGGTTTTGCCGTCTACTTAAAGGGCTAATTTCCCGTTCCGTTAAAATTCCCCCAAAAGACAGGAGAAGCTGCAACTCCAGGCTGGTCCTGCCTCTTCCCAATATCAGCCAGAAAAAGGGAGGGAGCAGTGGGACCGAAGGCCCCTCGCCAATGCAGAAATCAAACATTCCTTACACCAGTGCTGTAACACAAAGTCCCCACAGATGTTTGTCCGCCTCATTGTTTGACCAGCTGAGCATTTTGCCGCCCAGAGCAGTGAGCGTGCCCAGCACAATGCTGCTTATGGCTGACTCCTTTGTCTCTGCTGAGCGGAGCACTTGCCTCATTATTTTTTTTAATTTATGGGGTTCTTATTGAAAAAAATGTATAACATCTGTGGCTACTTAATAACACCTGTGTGCAACAAGGCTGCTTTTCAGCAGTGATTGTCACAGCATTCTCATCTGGGCAATGCTGAGCCAGTGCTACGTGGCCTCTTCTGAACTGCTGAGGCAAGAATGATCCTTGGAGGGCACGTAATTAGCAGGCAATGCAAAACAAGATGCTGTGAAAAAAATATGAGACATCCCTTCTAACAAGGGGAAATCTTGAAGATGAGCAGGTAATGAGTTTGTAATGCCTCTTCCGAAGCAGTGCCTTCTGGCGCTTGCATGGAGAGTTGGGTTGCCAACCTAGCTCTGCTGTTATGGTCAGAAAATTTGGCCTTTCCCTAAGCATTGTGGGCAGGTCTGCACCCCAGCTCTAGCCCAGGAGCTTCCTGCTCCCTGCTGAAGCCACAGGCAAGATCCATCCCTGCCTTCACACTAGCCCAGTGTGAGCTTCTCCCATGTGAGAAGCATGTGCCACCAGCAGTGACCTGCTCCTCTTGTATTTGCTGAGCCCAAGAGGATGTTGACACCATGAATAGAAAATGCCCTTCTGCCACTCACACAACAGCTCTGGGACAGCTGCAGGGATCCGCCATGTACATCTGTGCTCTAACAAATATTTTCCTCATCCCAGGTGCAAACTGGGAGATGTAACCACCCCTGCTACTGCACGAAGCATGGGGAACCACTGCAGCACTGGCTTGGCAAGTCTGTCAGCCTGTCGACCTTGTCACAGTGAATGCAGAGGGCAGCAGACATCCCTGGATGGCCAAAAACCCAGAATCCTTCTCCTTCATCATGAAGTCTGGAGCCCCTGCATCCATCCCTCAGGTAGTTTTTACCATGAGCAAGAGGATCCTTAAGCTCATTGCTGGTGTTACCACACAAATCTTCATGGTTCTGACAGCCTTGAGTTTTGAGGCAGCTCCTATTGAACACTATCTCCTTGCAGCATGTCCTAGGGCTTGCTGAGCAGGTGCTGACTGTAACAGTTCAGCTATGGAGAAAGTACAAAGCAGCCTGGAAGGCTTACAGGTGCCTCTTACATTGATACATGCTCATGAGAAAGCCTCTGGTAGCACAAGGAGCGAGGAACAGTGGGGACACAGCTCCGGCACTGACAAGGCTCTGGTTTCTTTCTTGCAGGAGCCTCCCTGCACAAAGCTGGAGGAGGTTTTATACACTTCTCACAGCTCTTGGAAGCTCAGGCTGCCCTGAAATCTCTTTTCCCACTGCGAGCTGGTAAATAAATAAAATTCTGTTCCCTACTGAGCTCAGTAGTAAAAACAGGGCTGCTGGGGATGCATACAACCAGTCTTTCCTGGGCTTCGCCAGGGCTGGTGTGTAGAAAGCAGGGCCCAGCAGAGCAGTTCGGCTGGGGAATAAAGAAGCAGCAGTACAAACATTTACATGTCCATCCCTTTGCCACCGCAGCTCAGTAAACCCCTCTGTAACTTGGGGTATTGGATCAGATGCACTCCTTGAACAGCCCTGATGCATCCCCTGCTGCTCTCCCTTTCTGCACAGTGAGCTTCAGCATCAGGCCCCTCCCCCACTCACATGTTTGGGCTAGGAATTGCCCTCATCTTTCAGAATACAATAAAAAAAATCAATGTAAATAAGCAACAAACATTAATTATGATAAAAAAAAAAAAAGTGAGAGGGATTGATCTGGAGGAGGGCTTCAGCTTGCCACCAAATTAGAATCACGGAATGGTTTGAGTTGGAAAGGTCCTTAAAGATCATCTCTTCCAACCTCCCTGCCATGGGTAGGGATGCTTCCCACTAAATCAGGTTACTCAAAGACCCATCCAGGGAAGGCACATCTACAGCTTCTCTGGACAAACTGTTCTAGTGCCTCACCATGCTCACAGTGAAGAACTTCTTCCTTATAGCTAATCTAAATCTTCTCTCTTTCAGTTTAAACCACTAGCCCTTGTCCTATCACTATATGCCCTTGCACGAAGTCCCTCCCCAAAATCCAGGTTTGTGAGACTGAGGCCATGGGATGTGTGGTTGGTCCAAACAAAAAAGTATATTCAAGACACCTGGCTTGATCATTTTCATATCTGGTTTCTTTTATTGGCTCTTCCAGCTTGTGGTGTCAGAGGAGTGTATTCATTTATTGTGTGTGCAGATATAGTTAGGTGCCCCTGGCCATGACAGCCATACCCTAAAGGTTTCAGCAGCCGTATTAGAGGGAGGTGTGCTGCAGACTCTTCTAAGATGGTACCACAAGATACAGGAACAACTCAACCTGGTCATTTGTTCTCTGCAAAGTCATGCTCATTTACATTGTCTTTCCCAATCTTAGACCCCAAATATGCTCTTTAAATCCACAATGGGCAAAAATGAAGTTGTGGTCCAACAGCAGCTCTGTGGAGCAGAAGTGTGACTGGGAGCATCTTGCCCAGGTGTATGAGGTACAGAGATGGCAGGACCCTGGGTGGATGGTGGGATGAATTGGGCACACTGGGAACATAACTCCTACCAGGACTGGGAGGTTGGCTATGACCTGGTATGACTGGCAAGAGAACATGTGTCAAGAGGAGTCAAACTGCTTGTCTCAGCCTGGTAACCCCAAAGACATAGCTAAACCTGCTTGGGGTGCTGGTGAAATCTCATCGCTGTGGTGGGAGGGAGAGAGAGAAGATCTTGCATGGAGGTGACCTCCATGCAGATGCTTCTTCAGTTGGTTGTTAAAGCCCTGCATGTCACAGGGCTCCCACACCCCCTTTAGAATCTGTACCAGCTTTCAACCAAACTTGCTCTTAGACAGCTTTTCCTGAGAATCTAACCCAAGGCCTCCTGGCTGCAGCTTAAGCCTAATACAGCTTGTCCAACCCTCAACCAATTGATCAGTCATTTTTATAACTGCCTTTTCCATGCTGGATGAATGTTACACATCCCTCTCCCTTCAGTCATCTCTGTCCTGGAGCACAAACCCAGCTCCTTCAGTCCATCTTCCCAGGGCATGTTTTCCAAATTCTCTGAACTCCCTCAATTTGTCTGAATCTCTCTTCAAGTTGTGATGCCCAGACCTGGAGGTATATGTATCCAGCTGATGCCTCACTAGCACTAAATAGAGCCAAATAAATTACCTTGATGTCTTCTATCTGAAACTATTCATACAACTGCGGGCAAGATGTGCCTTTTCTTTCCCTTCCTAAAACATCAGGTTATTGTTTGCTGCTCAGTTTGAGGGCAACTCCATTGCTTGAGCCTCAGCCCTTCTCCTGCTGGCTTACCAGTTCTTCCATCTTATATCTGTGATTTTTCTATTGCCTTCCTAAGTGAAACACTTTGCACTTGACTTTATTGAATTTCAGTGTATTGATTTCAGGCCATTTCTCCAATTTATCAAGATCATTTTGCTCTGAGAAATTCTGCAGCAGTTTGTCTTGTATCTGCTCTGTTGACAAAAGGTCTTTAGTCCTCAGGGCTGTCAAGCCTGGACTCTGCACTAGTCCTTAAAATAGTCAGAAATAACCACATGGGAGGCATCAGAAAAGTGGAGTATGAAGGTGTCAGGTTGGCTCACACACGAACAGTCCCACGCTGCCATCTCAGAAAGGCAAGGCATAGAAGCAACAGGAGGAGGTGGAACGAGCATGATTGAAATACTAATGGGTCTCCGAGAGTGAGAGTAGGGATATCTACTGAGAGATGCTGGGACCCTGCTGCAGCCCCAGGGATGGCCCCAGAGATGAGAGAATAGAGGAGAGATGAGCACTGGGATTTCATGCTTCCCCTTTCTTCTCAGGTCAGGGTGTGATGAGGTGTCCTGTTCTCCTAACCCTTCTGTTTGGGCACAATGAAGAAACATGAGACTTTGGGGGAGCATTATGGACCTATAACAGCACCCACCTTCCCATTAGGCTTTCCTCTCTCTGCTTCTCCCATCAGCTTGACAAAAGCACCTCCCCTGCCTCCTCCTCCTGCACCCTAGTGTGGGCTGAAGTTCAGTCAACAATTAGCCAGGTACTGGGAGGAATTTCCTAGAAAACTTTGCAACATCTTGAAAAGCTGTTTCCTGATAAGTCCTTGTTTTTCATGGAAGGCAGGCAAAACGGCTGAGCTTCAGCTGCAGGCACAGCAGGAGGACTGGAAAACGCATCAGGAAAGACATACAAACAGCTTTGGGGAAGGGGCAAAACAGAGGCACAGTGGAGGGTCCAGAACAGCCTGGGAGATAGCAGTGAAAATGTTTTCCTTGGGAAAAGGCTGGCAAACCTCAACTGGAAAAGGGACAGCAAGGGAGAGATGAGAGAGCTCCTCTGGGTATGGAGATCATGTGTAAGAAGAGAGAAGAGGAGAAAGGTTTGGGTGAAGTCCTGACTGCCATAGGAGTTCACTCTGGCCCTTGACTTGGTAACAATGCCGATACAGATGTGTGATAAGTCCTGCTCAGCACACACTTTAAAGTCTAAGTAGCTTATGAATAAGTAATAAAGTCTTATTCCCAGTGCCATAATCTATATTTAATTAAGAAAATAACTAAACGGTGGCAGTAAAAGGGTCTGTGTGGGGAAAAGGAGACAGAAACATTGTCAGATAGGCTGCAATAAAAAGGGAAACAAACAGCAGCTTCAGCATGGCAGAGGCAGAAGACCTGTCTACTGCAAAGTCTGACACAAGCAGTTTCTTGGGTCAACAGATGAGCTGAAGGTTGGCCAATGGAGACTGGGTTATTCATATGTAAGTGTGAATTTTCCTTCCCATTTAGTCCTGATGGTGATGATGGACTGTGCATGGAAAGCAATGTCCCAACATGTCAAAGCTCTATATGTGAGCATTCACCAGCGCCCAAAGCAGTGCCTTTGACACTGCTACAAGCTGTTTGGTGTCCACATCTTACAACATTTCTGTGCTAAACATCCTTGGCCAGGGTGCTCCAAATGTCTTTCATTGGCAAATGAAAGCAAGCTGTGCTATCTGACTAGCACTCATGCCAAAGTATTCACACTGTTAGACTGGAAGGGGCCATGCCAGACCAATGCTGGGCCAATGTCCAAAGCATGTAGAGATGTTCATATTACATACACAATAGCTTGTCAGCCCAGGCCAGAACCTAGGGCAATGCTCTGCTGGATCCCTTAATGCAGCCCTGGGACCACCTTCCTTCTCACCATCACCTCAGCACCCCCCATGGGTGTTGGCAACTTTCCAGAGGTCTTTGCCAGCTTGGAGGCAGTGCCAGGCCAAAGGCCAGAGTTTGGCTTTTCTCCTGCTCGCCATGCTGAGAGCACTGAGGATGGTGCTGATGTCAGCTCTGATTAACCTCTGTTTTGGACCAGACAGAAAAAGACAGATAGTGCTGTGGCTGTAGATAGTCCAAGTACTCTGCATCTGTGTCCAAAGCCATTCCAACTCCACCAAAAGCACTTCCTGGCTACAGCTCCAGACTTTTCCCACCTGGCATCTTCTGCTAGTTCTCTAGATCATTGCTGCAGCCTTACTCCATTAACCATGTTTTACTTATAATTTCACTTGTGGAGGTCTGCAGGTGACAAATGCCCCTCCGCTTCCTTGGATTGTCAGCAGTGGAACTGAGACCACGTTTTAAAGGCTGGGTTAAAGAAAAGAAAAAGAATCTCAGTTCACATATTATACATTATAAATAAACTGTTTGGTTTTTAAATTGAAAAACAACAATAATCACTTTTAAGAGCCTGCTGAACAAAAGCAGCCTTATTACCACTGGGACAAATTCATTTTTACCAAAAAGAACACAAATATTTTTCAAGTGGCTATTGAGCTCCTGAAGTTGCTAACATCCTACTGCTTCCAGCTCTGTCCTGAGGAGCTGTGGGAGGCACAGAGCCACAACAGGGATGGGGACAGTTGTGTGAGAAGTGCAAAAGTAGTGCAAAATGAGGACAATCCCTTCAGCTAAGCTAGGTTGCAAAGAGAGAGATATCATCATTTTTCTGTTGCATGCTTTTCCCCTAACTGCTGTTTCAAGGCAGGGTGACAGGAGGACTGGAGCAACCAGTGGCTTAGTCTGGGTGGAGCTGAGGATTGGGGACTAGACAGGCTGTGTTGCAAGGGGCATAGTTACTCAGTTAAGCTTGTCTTTCAATTCCTATTAAGCAACAGAGAAAAGCACGACTTCCAGAGAGGACCTGGTGTGCACAGAGCCCATGAGTGCACAGTGGGCACCTGTCACTGTGAAAGGGCTGCGCTGAGAGGCGCAGTCCATGGCAGCTTGGTGGGTAGCCATGTGAGCTGTGGGGACTTCTTGGATTGGGGTTATCAAGGCAGATACCTGAGCTAATTCTACCTCACTGTCCCATTGTAGTTGTCACACTGCCAACAGCAAGGGCCAGAGATGGGCAAAGAATGTGCTGAGGGGCCTTCAAAGCCTGGAAGTAGAGGTCTGGAATCTCCAAAATTGCTTGCCCTCCACTCCTTGATGAGAACAAGTGATGGGAGCTGGTCTGAAAAAATTGCCAAGGGTAGCAGAGCCCATCTCAGCGGGATGAAGAGCATTGCCACCAGGCATCAGGGATAGGAAAGAGAACAGCAGCTGAGCAAAGGGGATAACCATCACTCCTGGAGGGTGCTGCCCCTGAGGCTGGCTGAACTTAAAGTGATGGACTGAGATTTATGTCCTGCAGGGAACATGACCGCATACACCACAAGGAGTCCAAGGACTGTCCAGCACAGGAATGGGAAAGGAAAACGAAAGTAGCCCCATACTGGCATGGTCCCAAGATCTTTCTTCCCAGGCTATGGTACAGTAAGATCACTAGGACCCAAGTGCTGGCAGATAAATCTAACCTGCCATGTATTTTGGGAACAGCATGGCATTGTGGAAGTCAACAACATGCTAGGAAGGTGGTTGCGAATCCATAGCCAAGAGCATGGCTTGAGTAGGTGGAAGATTAGCTGGTGGAGCGAACGCTATTTTAACTGGGTTTCTGTCCCTGTATCAGAGGGCTGGACAACATTAGCCATTACTGATCTGGAGCCAGCATCTGAATGACTGCAGAAGAAAGTCATGCTCCCTTGATCCTTGCCTGGGCACTGTTTTAGGCATGGATGCCAGCAGGCTCATGCAGTTGGCCTGTCCCGTGTTATGATCAGAACAAGTGATGTGGGACTGACAGAACCTCACAGCCCTGGCCACACCAGCAGTTGCCCTGAGCACAGCACTGGAGTGGTCATATCCTTGGAGATGGGGCTAAGAAGGTCTCTGCTGGAGTCTGAGTGTGGCTGCTGAGGAGGAAGCATGGACTTGTAAGACTAACCTACCAAGTGATGCTGACAGCTCCATATTGGACGTTGCCTCTCTGAGTGCAGCATGCAGGTTCAAAAGTTATTGAAAGATAAGAAAGGTGCAGCCTTAGAGATGGAGGAGAAAGGAAAGGAAGAAAACCAATTTACTAATGAACATATTATGTAGACATGTCATGCCTCTTGCCTGCTGGCATGGATTAATATCCATAAATCAAAGAGGGACTGTTTTTAATGCTTGAGATGGAGGCTGGTCCTCAGAAAATTGCTGAGGGGGCATTAATGAGAAGAGACATCTGGGAATGGCTCCAGGTGCACTGGCTGCATGAAGGGGAAATTCTGAAGAACCATTGTCAGCTAAAATTTATTCCTGTGCTGTGGAAGCATGTGGTTCATGAGGACAGAAGTATGGGGACCATGGGTCCCTCTGTGGAGGCATTGGTCAAGCTTAAGAGGAAGGTGGATGGCCCCTTGGTTCTCTGCTCCACAAGGCAGCTCCTTGTCTTCTTTTTCCCAGGCTTGGGCTTATACACAAGGAAAGCTGGCCCCATCTTTTGACTTTGCTCAGCAAGAGGGTCACATGGATTAAGTGACAGGACAGTCCCAGACTGTGAAAACCAGGACCCAAAACTAAGGTGGGACACACTATTACATCCATCCTGCCTCTGCTGAGCATGCAGTCACCAGAGACAGGAGTTGGGACCAGTGTTATCTCACAGCCACCACAATTGCCATGACCCAGGGGATGGGGAGCAGCACCTCCTCCTGCTGTTCAAATAATCATTAGATTGGGCAAAGTTAAGGACAACCCCTTGGTACTAGAAGGATCCCCCCAAATGTAAAAGGAGCTCTGACATTACACAAGAAGGGATAGAGGGCAGAGGCTCAAAGCACAAAGCAACTGTCTCTGACATTTCTGGAGCCCACCCTGAGGGTGGCTGAGGGGTATCTGGGCAAGAGGCAATTGCTCTGTTGAAGAGGCACAAGTCCCAATGTATTTATCGAGGCCTACCTTCCCTGAGATGTTTCCCTTTCAGCAGCACAAGGTCCCTGCCAGGATTTGAGAGGGACATTAAACTCAGTGCACATGGCACAACACGACCTTTCACATCCCCACATTCTGTGTGGTGAGGGCTGCTATTGGGAAGGGGCGGGGGGAGTGGGGAGGAGGGGTACTTCTGCTGTCAGTATTTTTTCCTAAGGAGAGGTTACTGAGAGACAGGATTTCATTAATCACATTTCATGTGCATTTTAAAAAATCTTTAAATCATCACTTTTTCAGAACATCGCCCTCACCTTCTCCTCTCCCACACACCCTGTAATCTGGCATCAGTGGCCTCTGGTGCGTGTTCTCCCACTGCCCTTCCCAGGACCACCTCCTTCCACTTGCACTGACCCACTTTAGCTCTCAGATTTACAGCTGAGTGGCTCACCCGGGGGAAGTAGCTGGATTCACAAAATAACTCTGCAGCGCCAGGGAGACAGCCAGGGAGGAGCAAGCAGGAACAGCCTCGCTGGGAGACAGACACCCACACCCCACTCCTAGGGAGAGGTGAGAAACCTGCCAGGGAGATGGCTCAGAGCAAAGGATGCTAAGAAAGCATATGCTCACGGTATCAGTGGATTAGAGAGGAAAAAGGAAAAGAAAACAATGCAGGAGGGCAGGGCATGGCAGAGAGGGGCAGGGAGCAGTGGAAGGGAGGCCTACCAGCCAGCCAAGGAAACAAACCCCACCATAGCACATAAACTATTTTTCAGGTTGTGCTGCCAAGGAAAAATTGTGATCTGGGAGAAAGGTTGGTGTTAGCAGGGGGGGAATCTGCTCCTAGAAGTGTGATGAGGAATATGGGTAGGGTAGGGCAGGACAGGGAGCAGGGAAGTTTCTGGTTTGGAGGAGGGATGCAGAAGGCTTGGAGGATCTCACAGGTACAGTGACTGAGCTGTGCAGAGGGAAAGTAGGGATGGAGGATACTAAGCATTTGGAGATGCCTCAGCATTTCAAGGCTTATTTGAAATGAGCAGCCAGCTCCTTCTAGTTTCACCTCTCATCTGATGGAGCAGTCCTGGTTCCTGACAGGAGAGCAGAAGTAGCTACCATCCCAGGGTCCCAGTGGAGGAATAGGAAACCCCAAGCATGAGATCTGGAGGGTTGCTACAAGCAAACTCACGTGGTGACAAGAGAAAGCCATGCTGGGTCCAAGCTCATAGGCAGGCAAGCTTAGCCCTCAGAGAGCAGGGAATTGCTGTCTGTCTCTCTCTCTCTGTTTTCCCTTAGTTTATTGTGTTTTGTTTAATTGAATCACACACACACATGCACACACACGAGCCCCAGCTCATGGTGTAAAGTCTGTAAGGAAACAAGCAGCAAATTAATGTTCCAGGAGGATCGGTGCTGAGCAAACACATGACACCAGGCATGAGATGCAGGCAGGAGGGAGTGAAGCAGCAGGAGGAAAGGGGGAAAGACCAGAAATCTGCAGAAAGGGAAGAGGGAGCTGCAAGAAGCTTTTCCAAGGGTAAACGGGTCTCCAAAGAAGCAGAAGGGAAGGAGAAAAACATGAGAGGAGAAGGCAGAGGGCAGTACAGCTGATGCTGGTGTTATCTATAAGATCACTGTGCCCAAACACCCTAGTCCCTGTTGTGGAGCAGTTCAGAGCATAGCAAGAGAATGCTCCCATGGCTCAGGGCTGGGAGTGGCTGAACTGAAGGGACATGGCTGCAAATCCCAGGGGTTCTTTGCTGCTCCAGAGCTCTCCTGTCCAAATGTGAACAAAACACCTCTCTGGACACAATACCCTAGTCTACTTAGGTTTCCGTCATGACCTCAGACTCTTCTGTGACTGTCTCTCAGGATTCAGCTCAGCTAGGGTGCTCTCTCCCCTTTTTCTTGTGATGTCTGGTGTACCTGTCACTCCACAGGACACTTATCCTCAGGAAAATATTGCATACTGAGGAATGATGGAAATATGGGCTGAGAGCTGATGTGCTGGAGGATGTGTTTCAGCACTCCCCAGGCTCCTCATCCACAAGGAGCAGCACTCCAGTGGCACCTGGATGACCAGTACAGCCCTCAGCCTAGCCAGAGCCAGTGGAAAAGCAATCTCCTCCATTGTGACCATAATGCAGAGATACCTGAGGGGAAGGAAAAGAGGGTTGATTGTACAGCAAGGCAGCTCTTCAGCCTCTCCTCACCTCCCAACTCATCCCTACTCATGAGGTGCTGGGAGGTAGTGTAACACTGATCAGCCACTCCACAAGATTATATTCTCTTCAGTGCTGGAGAACTGTGAGGTTAAAGGATGCATCCTACACAGGCTTGCTGTGACAGGCCTCATATGTGTTTAGTCACATCCAGTTATGAAGCTTCTCTGGAAACCAAGACATTTATTCAAAGGAGCAGCAGCATTGCACCCATATCTGCCTGTGTGAAGAACTTCAAAAGGGCTGACAGTCATGGAGCCCAGCAGTAACCTTTGTCTAATTAGCTGTCTTGATTTCCTTGCAGTTTATTTTTATACTTCTAGAGCTCTGAAATGTATTTACTGTAATGTCAGAAAGGTCACGGTAAATACAAAGCTTCCTAGCAATAACTATATCCAGCCCACTGGGTTTTTGGAACTGATGGCCATGGCTTGTCTTGGGACAGGCAAGTTGACAATGCTTAAAGCTTTGTTGAGGTTTTTGTCCTGCATAGGACTTATTCAGACTGTGCTGGTGACAGTGCTAAAGGCTCTTGGGGAAAAGCAGGTATCTGCATGGAGAACAATGAGCACAGAGCAGAGAGCACATGTAAAAGTGCTTTCCTGGGGTCAAATCATAGATGAGCAGCAAAAGTGGAGGGACAAGGAAGCCTGCACGATGCAAAACCATGGGCTAGCTCATGAAGGAGAGATGAGGTTAAGGAAATCAGACAACTAGAAAGGTGGGAGCAATGCTGAACCTGCAGAGGAGTAGGTGGGACCCCATTCTAAGCATTAATGCAATTGTCATCTGAAGGTCCTGTCCAGGGAACCATTCAGCTCCTGGACAGAGAAGAGAGCTGGGAAAGATGCTGTTGTTAGATCTCAATCAAGAAGGGATTTGAAAGCTCCAAGCCCCATTGAGTTGGAAGATGACTGTACTTATTGAAGTTGGTGACTCTTTTGACCTATGCCACATGGGATTGAAAGAAGCCTGTGAGTCTCCCTGTGATGCTTGTTGGAAGATGGGGACTGGCACTGGCTGGCACCTGACCTCCCAGGGCTCCCTTAGCAAAGCCTCAGCTGCTGGAGAAGCTCACAGCTCCAGCTGACATCCCCTCCCAGGAACTTCCTGCACTCCACAGACTAGAGCAGGTTTGCATGTCAGTGCTGATGACTTCCATTTGGCCAGGGTGCTGGGGTTAAGCTGAAGGTGATCACAGCCTGAGCTATTCCTGCTTCTCTCCATAGGGCCATGTAGCCCATGCTGCTGGCAGCTTGCAGAGCATCTACCTCCCACCACCTCCTGTGGGCTCTGGACCTGGTGCTGGGCGGAGGCGTGAGATGAGGCTGAGCCACAACATCAGTAAAAGCAAAGGGTAAGAAAGCAGCTTCATTATGTCTGTGATGTGATTTCCAGCACAAACCACTCAATACGTGGCTTCCCTTGCACTGTGCACAGAGGAGATCAGTGGAAGGAAACTGGAGAAGAGACTGTTGCATTAATGATCAGAAAGGAAGCAATGTTCCTCTGCCCCCAGATCAGTGCTGTGCTGGTGAGGAGCCCTCTGAGTACCTGCAGATGGGTGACATGCACCCAGCACTTCAAACAGCCTTCCCCACCTTGGCTGCTACTCCGCCTGCCTGGCTGCATGTCAGTCTTCAGGGCTGCCACAGGTACCAGCCAGGGAACTCAGTGCCAATTAAAATCCAGCCTGTTGTATCCTTTGAACTGCAAAGAAACAAAGCCTGTGAATTCAACCTTTGCCTTTTTTTTTATTTTCTCCCAAATGATGTCAGGAGTTGAGAGCCCAGTGCTGAGTGCAACTGCTGTGGAAAGCTGCTGGGTATTTCTGTGCACTGATTGAACTCCACCGGCAGAGGCTGTGCTGGAATTGGTAGCCCAGACGCTTAGCTCCAGATCTTTAATTTTCAGGGTCACATCATTATGAACTATCTTAGGGAAGTTAATAGGAAGTTTAATTTTGAATCTATCTATGAATTTTGCCTCAGCTATGTAAAATCAACAAGAAATTCCCAGTTGCTCATAGTGATACACAATCCCATCTCCAGTCCCAAGCGTTCCTTCCTACAAGTCAAACTCAGTTTCGTTTTTAAACTCACTCTTACAATTAAAGCTTATGCTGCCTGATCAGAACCGAACTGTCTTGGATGACTGTCAATAAAACAAAAGGCTTGAATTCTGGGTTGCCATCAGCCAGCACTCAAAACTGAGTCTCCCTGCTTCTTTTGCTGAGGTTCAGGTATTTTGGGACTGAGCTCTCTGCTGGGATGATGCACCTGCATCTTTGCAGTGAAAGGCATACAATGGCTCCATTCAGCCACTCAGTGTGCTGACAGTTGGGCCCTGGCTGCACCAGTAAATCTCTCTGGCTAGCACTCAAGCACCTTAAGAGCCCTTTGCGGCTCCCTCTACCAAAAACCTGCACCTGGGATGAGATGTGGTAAAATCTCGAACACGAGTATTTCATCAAAGGTACAGTGATTATCAAAGTGGAGATAAATAACAACTTCCTCACAAATTTGGGGGTGGGGGGAGAGCGCTGCCTGCCTGCCGCCCTCCAGAAGCTTTAAGAACAAGGTGGTGGCAGAAGGGCAGGGTCCTCACTCAGGGATACAGCATGTCTCTGCTCTTGGCTCCAGGGCCAGTCTGAGATGCTCCATTGGAGTGTGTTGAGGGTGTCTGGCTATACTGCTGGCAGAGGAGCTGAAGTTTTGGTGGGGGGAACTTGAGTGGGATTTTTCCTGTATGGAGAGCTCTGAGAGTCCTCCATATATGCATCATTGTCTAAGTCATTCTTCATTTGGCTGACACTCAGAAGAAAGAGTCTTGAGAGCCTTTTACAGGATGCTGTACAGAAACTGTGGGAGATTGCCCCATGTATCTCCATGGATGGGTTGTGGTGAGCCAGAGGTCATGGCATGATGCAATACAAAATGCAAAGGGGTGGTTGGGACAGTACCACCTGTCCTGCCGCTATATTTCCTTTCTCCTGATGATTTTCTTTCTCACATTACTCTCTTCCTGATTTCCCCAGAACTTTGGCCTGCTTCAAAACTGCTGCTGCATAAGCTGCCCAAGATGTGGGAACGATATGTGAGCATCTTGATGGACCCAACAGCCACTTGGGACAGCATTGCATTGCAGCTGCATTCACATTTACAATCAATATTTCAACCAGACCTTAAGGTTGCCCATATGATGCTGAAGCCCAGCTGCGGGAGACAGGTGCAGCCCTGAGAAATGTGTGCCCATATAGAACCCCACCCAGCACCACCAGTCTCCAAAGCCTGGGGACCAGCATGGGGTAGAGACTTCCCCATCCTACCCCTTTCTGGGAACAGGGACAAAGAGCAAGACACTGGGGAGGATCATTACTTCATAGTGGGTTTGCTAACAGGAAAATCTGCTCCTTCCAACTCCACCTCTCCGCAGAGTCAGTGACAGTGTATTACATTTTATTCCATAAGTGCAAAGTATTTTCCATTGAGAGCAGTGACACTGAGCACAGAGAAAGAGGAGAATAATATCTTATCTTTCTTTAATCCCCACTGTCCCAAAGGATCCCAGTGCCATTTGCTTTACTTTCTATGTGTATACACAGTTAATTAGCATCACCACAGACCTGCAGGTATTCTCAGATTTAGTAGAGAGAGTATCTTGTAATAGGAGGGTAAGCAAATTGTTTCCACTGGTTCTATTACAGCCAATTTTGATTATCCAGGGTAATGGGATAACAGGGACAAAGCAAAAACATGGATTACATTAAACCTATGCAAATTAAGCTAGAAAAAAAACAAACCTGATGCTGAGTAATGGAGGAAAGAAAGGTCAGCAATACTGATTAAAAAGCATGGAGATCCCTGTGCTAGCACTGCCCTAAGCTCATAAGCAACAGTACCTGAGCACAGTAGTTATGTAGCAAATCTATAGGGTCTGTCACTATGCAGGGGAAGCAGAGACATCCCCTGCACAGCAAAGCCAAGCTGCAGCAGAGGGAGGTGAACTGCATTAAAGCTGAGCATTTAAAAGCCTCCATGTGAGGGATTTGTCATTAAAATGAATAAGATTTGGGCACTCAAACCACCTCCTCCTTACACGAGCAGGAAGAAGCCCAATTTAAAGGTCAGAATCTTAATGGCTTTCACAGTGTATATACCAGGATAATTCCTCTCCAAACAGAAATCCAGCACCTGCTCAGTGAGCTACTGTTGGAAGGAGCACAACAAGAGCATCCATAGCTGAGGCGCTATAGGTACACAGACATATAGCTTTTCCATTCAAACAGGAGGAGAGAGGCTATGAGGAGAAAAAAGCTAACTCCAACCACATCTCCTTACAATCTGGCCCAAGTTGAGGAAAGGGTACAGCACTTGAGTTCCTTTGTGATCCCCCATCTCAGAAAAGACTGGATTCACTCTGCTCTGCCAAAGGGGATTTTCAAATCCTCAGCACCAATATTGTGGAGGCAGCTCTGAAATTCTTTGATGGTGGGTGGATAAAAAGGGCATCAGTGAAGATGAGACAGAAAGAAGAGAGGGAAGAATCTTTGAAGATGAACCTTCTTAATAAGGTTTATTGATTTAACCTAAAGAGAGAACAGCAGGGGGAAATTTATGCCATTTAAATGTAAACCAGCAATAAAAATCATCATTAGAGTCATAATCTCAATCTGTTATCATTTTATGTAGAAATTATTTTAGTGGGAAATATTATCCATGTAAACTATTTGCATTTACTTAATACAAACAAGTCTCTTAAATATAAGTCGTCATTAGCATGGACTTTTTTAAAGCAGTTGTTTTCAGTCCTCAGATCTTTAAAGTGCCTGTTGAATTCACAGCCGTTATTGAGCCTGAGTTGAAGAAGCTGCCAGGTCACCCCAGCTGTGATCTTGTATCCATGTTACCTGTGGATAATCCTCTTTCCATACTAGAAATACATATGGATTTCAGCTGCAGTTAAAAGCTATCATTGTTCATTCAAACAATGCTGAGATTTTGTTACTGGCCAAGGAAGCTGCACCACTCACATCTTGGGACCTTTGACTGAGAAAAAGTAATTTTAGAGCATGTTTCTAGGTCCTTAATCTTCCAGAAGAAGTGGGAACCACTTGATCATCTTTCTTAGATTTCTATCTTGTAAAAGAGAAGGAAAATGTGGGTTCTTCCCTTTGTGGAGGAGCTGCAGGGCTGGCAGCGAAGATGCTGAGCCCACAGCCTGGACAGGATGCCCTTCCCCTGTGCAGGAGGAGAAATCAGACATGTCCACCTGAATCCCAGAAGGAGCTTTTCTGGCCAGTGCCTTGTCCTCAAGATCAGCTCCCATGGGGATATGGCACTGCCCACGTGCAGGTGCTCAGGGGAAGGTCACTGTCCCTGTAACTCCCACACCACACACATCTCAGACACAAAGAAAGAAATAAATACCCTCTTCTGCCTGGGGACACCTTTTAATCTTCTTGCTAGATTTTCATACACTATTCTGGAGTCTCAACTGGGACAGGCATGATCTCATTTAGCATTCCATCCAGAGGGCTCTGCTAAACCAAGGCTGTTATTTTATGCTATGTGCTGGTAGTAGGGGCTGGGACCTCTCATTCATGGCACCAGAGGGCTCCAACCACATTACAACAGCCCATATTCTGCCCCAGAAGAAAAAACATCCCATGAAGGAGACCAGCTGGACCCCTATCCCCATTGCTGGGAAGCTCACAGGCCCCTTGCAGACCAGTTGGTGGCAGAACATTGCAAGCAGCAGGTGCCAGAGCAGTGGCTCTCCAGAAGCCAGGCAGCTGCCAGGGTCCTGTGCCAGGGTCTGCATTGGCAGAAGCCACTGCAGCTCCTTGAGTGGATCTGGCCCTGTATCGACAGCCTGGGAACCTGATCCAGCTCCCAGTGCTATGCTCTTTGCTGGGGCTCCAAACACACACAAGGCCTCATGCTGCGCAGGTAATTCAGGCTTGCAAGGGGGTTATTAAAATCCATTCAAAGCTAATGTCAACCTCTTTGGTGTTAATGTCAGTGGCTGAGAGGCACAGCAGGAGCAGGGGGAGAAAGACTTCAATTTCCTTTATAATTTCCAAGGGGGTGTGTGGGCTTGGTGGGAGATGGGGAGCAGGGGTGGGTGAGAGTATGTGGTGTTGCATCTCATACTGCAGAAAGGTGGTATGCACAGTTTAATCCCATCTGCCAAACATTTCACTCTGTTTTACTTGAAAGCATCTATCCCTTGCTAGCTGTTTCAGAGGCATATTAGTGCCAGGATCGCAGCAGGTGAGTCTGCCTGAGCACTCTGTTTCAGCACAGTGGTGGAAAGGGGCTGATGATACTGCTCTGCACTGGGTTTCAACAGGTCTGGCAGGTAGGATTGAGCATTGCACCCTGGCACTTCCTATTGGGTGCATTGTGGGATTCAAAATTCTTCCCTCAAGCTCACCCTTGGGTCTGCACTGACTTATAGCCACTCAAACCCTTCTGGGGGTGAAAACAGGGCTGGAATTTGCTCGAGTTCGTCAGGTGAGTCCAAACCAGCCCAAGGATTTTTTATAAAAGGCAAGGTAATTTCAGGATGTGGTTCCCATCATGCAGGCTAAGATAAAAGTAATCAGAGCTTCAGGCCATAAGCTGATTCCTTGTGAGTCTCAGGAAGGAATTAGCCTCACCTCCCCCATCCTGTGCTGCCCAGTAGTATTTGCACACATGGGCACACACCTGGCAGGAGGCTGAGCCATGGGGACGCATGTGTCCCAGTGCTTGGGGACAAGGACCCTGTGCAGGCAGTGCAGAAATCTCATGGGCAGAAGGAGCATGAAGAAGAGAGAAAATCTGCTCTGACCATGGTCTGAAGTATTGCCCTACCTCCTTGCACAGACATGGCAGTGATGGGACCCTTGAAGTGTCCTCCCATGGGAGGTACCTGACCTGTTTCTGCCTCAGTTTTGGCATCTGTTTGCAGTGGGGATTCCTCCATGCTGGCTGAGAAAGGCATTGCAGTTTTGTAATAGCTCATCCTGGCTGGAAGTTTTCCTTTGTATATAAATACTATGTGTATAACAGTGGCCTCATTTCATACTATGGAAGTGCATCAGATGCATCTAAACATACTGAAGATGGCTTAAATGATCCAGATTTAACATTTAGTTTTGTAGTCTGAAGATTTCATTGAGTTTTTAGGTCAGAAGACACTGTAACTGTAGTTTGACTTCCTGGACAGTCAATTTTACCCAGGGATTTAAAGCAAGTCTGACCATTAAGCTGCATCTTTCTAACAGACAAATATTACCCTTGTTTGTAAGCCAGAGGAGCATCTGCTGGAGGCAGTTTGATCACAAGTTACCCAAATAGCAAAGACCGAACTGTTGACCAGCATATCCCAAAGGCAATAAGGCTCCTAGCTGACGATCCTGTCACAAATTGGGTTATTTTGCTTTAATTTGTCTGATTTATGAAATGAAGGTAACAAACAGTTCTGAGGTCAAAGCTAGTATTCAAAAGCAATACTTGTACCACTGTTTTCACCTAGAAAAGTACTTCTATTCAAAAATAACAATATTAGAGAAAAGCAAAACACTACTGGTTGCCACAAGTTATGCAGATGGGTCAATGAGGTGGTGTAGGATGACAGGATTGCTGAGGAGATGTGTGGCACAAGCAGACCCATCTCCCATTCCATGTCCCTGCCCTCCTGCCATGGTGCTGGGGTGGCTGTTGGAGAGGGGCTGGGGAGGTGGGAAGGAGCCCTGTCTCCCTGTGACCAGCATCTCTACCACGTGGCAGGTTACCAAACAGTTGAGAGTCGGCAATGATTTCTTTTGCCAGTTTTCTAATTTATCTAATAAGCAAGAAAATAAATCAAGCTGACAGTCACCCAGGTGGTTTTGAGCCTCAGCTCCTCACAGTCCCCTTGTTCTTTCAGCCCATTTTATAGCAGGGTTATAACCCGAGGACACAGCAATAACTCCTGCTATAATCTTTTCTTTACTAACGTCACTTAGCAGATGGAGTCATTTAGAGGTGCTCACGTTTAAATGAGTGACTTGCCCTGAAAGGGACAGAGCTGGGGCTGCTGGCAAGGTTTTCAGGATCGTTAGCCTAGAAAATGCTTAGCAGGGGAAGCAGTTGGCAGGCAGATTTCATGGACATGGCACTGTTGTCCTCTGCCAGCAAAATTACAAGGCTGAAATCCTAGAGCTAGATGGGGCCAAACTGTTCACAGCAAACAATTTAATTGATGAAGTGAATTGCCCAGGAGATTATTTTTAGTCATCTGCTCATTGTATGAGGCTGCTTGGAGAAGGGTCCACATTTGTCAGGTATCACCAGCTACCTGCCCATATGAGGGATGAGCTGGTTGGGGCTCCCCACCACATGGGCCTTCGCCAGAGTCACCTGGACACCCTATCCCTGAATGACAATCCAGTGCTGTGAGCATGGCTACCACTAGACTTGCCAATCTGAAGATTTTACACTTCCCTAAAAATGCTGCTGTTAAGCCTTTGGGGCTACAACAATGGTGGGACCATGCAAAAGATCTCAGCATTGGCTGTTTGAAAGAGAGCATACACAACATAAAGAACAATGCTAAACTAAACATCTACTTCTCAGCTTCTGCAAGAAATTCAATGGCAATCTCAGAGGACTCCCCTATCTCCCTGACCCCCTGTATAGTGATGCACAGACTACCTTTATTAGACCAAATGAAAGGAGCTTATGAAGTAAATTAGTGCTCCAGCTCTTCCAAGGGGAATAGCCATGAAAATGTACACTGAGATGAATGCTTGCAACCCTTGAAAATACTTCTTGCTTGTGAAAAGGCTGCTGAGAATTAAATAGAAGGTACAATAATTACCAAAGAAGGGGGAAATATTGTTCATGCTGGCTGGGCAGCAGTTGACCCAGCCCTTGCAGAGGTTGGGAACAAGCAGGAGGAAAGAGGCAGGGAGCTGAGACATTAATGGCAATCATTGGCCTGTGGGGAGCAATATCTCATAGTGTCCATGGAGACCAATCCCAAATTATTCAGTCTAATAGTTATAAAAACAAACTCTTATTCCATTTCTTTGTGGCAAGCATGAAGCTTTCTCTGCAAGTCCCATTTTACATCTTCTGTAACTCTGTGCTGGATGCTGTAACACTCCATTGTGAAAACCCTGCAAGGAGCCTTTGATGAAAGCATCTTAGCATCTTCAAGAGGCAGGGCTTATCAGCTCAAATAACACAACTGTCTTTTATCCTTTGTGTTCCTAGCCTGTTGTTTGGGCACTTATATTTGTAATTCATTGCCTGACTCTGGGTTTGGATCCATCAGGACAGTCAATGCTGTCTGTTTGCATTGCTGACATATTTGTGTCTGCCTGGAGGGACCTGGGCAACTAAGCTCCACTTATCTTCAATGATGCTTAGGTTCATAATTGGTTAAAAGTAATTTTGGAAAAGGGGTCAAGAGCTGTAGACTTGTAGATACTTTCAAAATTAATACCCCAAGGCCTGACTGTCCATTTTTTCCTCCCTCCTATCAGGAGGATGGGAAATCTGGCCTTCAGAGATGCTCATGCACCTCCAGCACTGCTGCTCCTTCCTTCCAGACCAGCGCCAGCCTGTGGACCTGCACACCTTTCACCAGCACTACATTTTCTTCTAAAAAGGACAAATGAGGTAGAAGAAAAGGTGAAAACATGATAACTGTGGGAAAAGGCTGCTGCTAGAGACTTGACAATGCTGGAAATGGAATCTTGGAGGAAAGTTTTTCTCCAAAAATTACTCTTTTCAATGTCAACAGCACACTAAAGAGAAGTTTAAGCACACTTTTAACACCTTTTGTACTCAAATCCCAAAATCACCTGTCTACCCAAGCAATAACAGAAATAATTTTTTTATCCAACTGCACATTTTGCTATAGAAATTTGTTTCTATTAAACTATTCCCTTTTGTCCTCTTAAAAAGCATATTTTAAATAATAACAGTATAAAAAAAATTATATACTACCCAAAAAAACCTCAACCCTGTCAGCTGTACACTTTTACACAAAAGTTATCTTTTTTCGATGGATTGATGAAAACTCTTTTCATAATGTTAAGGTGGATATGAGAAAGAGGAAGAAAATTTCTGAGTGCCCAGCACAGCTAGTCATTTCAACAGGAAACGTATGGCAAACTATGGCCTTAGAAAATTAAGTTACAGCATCAACATGAACCCAATGTTCTCTTTCTGTTTTGTAAAATACAATTTTGTAGAGGTTGGGATGGAGGAACACATTTCATTTCTCATCTGGGGGAAAAAAAAACCCTGCACTTTTTCCATATTCCTTAATTCTTAGCAGGAGGTATTCCTTAAATCTCAACAGAATAATGTTAATTCAATCTTAAAACAAACAAATAAATAAATAATAACCATTATAACTATCACTACACTCTCAGGCGTGCAACAGCTGTAGCTCAGCCATTCAGAGTTTTCCCAGAAGGTCCATGTTTGACCAGCACTCAGAGAAGAGGCCCACCAGAAATCACCCCAAGAAGAGCAATGTGAGAAACACAATCCTGGATCACTGCCTATGTCTGCACCAGCCTCTTGACTCTTGGAAGTGAATGTCTTGAGGCCCCCCTTCGCAATCCACTCCTGGGGAGCACTTGCAAGTATTTGAACCCTCCCTGAAGGTCTCTCACCGCTGACTCTCTCCCATGGCCAGCTGTCTCACACCAGTTACTTCTCTCACTCTGGAGATGCAATTGAGAAGGTCACTGCTTACCTTTGTGCCTATGGGTTGCTGCTACAGTCATGAATGTCTCCTATTTGTTGTCTGCAGGGGCTGGGAGGCACACTGGACACAGCATTCGGGATCCTGCAAGATGTTCACCAAGCCAAATATTTGAACTGTAAGGGGAAAACCAGAAAACATAAGAGGAAGTTTCATCAAGGGGTATAAAATAATTGGAAAAGGACCAAGGGGAAAGAGATCACTTGCCCAACATAGTAACTAAAAGGGAAAAGAAATCCACCCACAAACAGAGGAGGGACTATAAGAAATGCTGGAAAGGCACCTGGGCCTGAACTAAGAAGAATGGGACAAATACCAAACAGGGACTGGGAGAGATGCAGGGAAGATTGATAGATCTGGGCATGCAGAGGGCAGGTGGTACGAGACAAACCTCAATGCAGAGCTCCTGTCTCTGCAACCACCAGCATCAGTCACTTAGACAGATTTTAATAAGATTCATAATCATCCTTACACCTGGGGATTTGTCTCATAAACATGCTTTTAAATTCTAAGTGTGATTTTATTGTCCTCATTGGTCACTTCCAACCTCCTCTCTATTTTTCTTTTACTTTTGGGTGCCTGGCTTGCCAGGGCTGTTTACCACTGCTGTCAAGATCCTGCTCACCTGTAATGCAAGACAACCAGTATAGTAAGAGGAAGTGACACTGATTGTAGCAGTACTTATCTTTGTGATATTCAGCATCTTGTTTCAGTACCATCAACACAATAATAGCAATATTAGTGACAACCATTTCATTATTCCTCCTGTTAGTAATATTCAGACATGATCTAAGAGGTATTTTAGAAAGACGACACAAATCCAGTGCAAAATCCAGGAGAACAGGGCAGTTAATTATATGTCAGAGTGATAGACAGAGCTGGGACAAGCCTAGAACAATAACAAAATGCTGGACAACCTCTGACAAGCACAGGCAGATGGATGGATCTGGGACATGTCCCAGACCTCTCCCCCAGTGGAGGCAGAACCTTCCTACCCACACACATCTTTAACCACAACATTGCTCCCTTCTCTAGTGCCATTTCATGGACTTATGTAGGTGAGGAAATTTTCTAAAGAAAGTTGCCTTCCAAGCCATGTCACTAATCACAGCCTGATCTGGTGACATTTTATTACCTCCAAATGGTGCAAAGGAAATAAAGACCCCCATTGAAAATGACAGCATCTTAAATGTTCTTTTTAAACGGCATATATGTGAACTCACAGCAGATAGGATTTTTCTCACAGAAGGTTTCTTCTTTTTCCAAACTAGACATTCACAACAGAGGCAGGAGGAGGACAGTGAATAGGGAGAGGGAATGGCAGCCAGAGGGTGTTGAAAAACATCAGGAATAAATATTACAGAACAAAAGCAAGCCTGTGACAGATACTGGGCTATCTGTAAGTCATCAGGAGAGGGGAGAGCATAATAGACTAATCAATCAGGTAGACAGGGTGAGAAGTGTCATGGGGAGGCAATAGGTAGTTGGAGGTCAGTTATGAAATATAATCTCCAAATTGAAAGAAGGACAGTAGCACAAGAACAATGACAAGTATTTGGATGCAGGTAGGTGAATGTTGGATTGGTGATTTCCAGGACAGTGAATGTCAGATGAGAATATTATGGGAGTAAGAAAAAATAACCTGGTATTTTAGAGACAAGTACATGTTCTGCAAAGTAAAAGGCTGAATCAGAGATACTTTAAAGTGTAGCTCCATATCAGAAAAAGCAGTAGAAAGACAGACAGTGGGGCTCCATGTTACTTGTTCCTCTGAGTTTCCAGACAAAGTTTGTCAGGTTAGAAGCAAAAAAAGCAATGCTTTTCCTAAGTGTGAGTCCTCGAATACCACCTGGGATCTGAAAGCCAAGCCAGATCCTTTCTAGTTTGTACTTTGTCATCAGTGACCCTGGCATCATAATCTTTAATCTAGTTAGCAAAGATGCAGGGAAGTTGCATGCTGCCCTGCATGAGAAGATGGGGATTCTGCAAGTGAATTTAATTATTCCTTCTTCAGAGAAAGTGGGAGTCAATAAGGCACAACTCACTCTCCATTAGCCATCTGGGCTGCAAAGCGACAAGAAGCCAGACAGCATCATTTGCATCTTTTGCTAAGCTAAGCAGGTATAGCACCATTACACCCAAAGAAAAGCCTGACTTAACAGTAATTTCTATCAATGCTTTTCTGACCTTAACTGTGTACTACAAACATGTCACACAGACCTTCTAAGAATGGCAAGACCCAAGTAATTAGAGCTGAATGAATAATTCTTAATGAATAATAGGTTTGGCAAACTTGACCTCATTTTATGCTCACAAAATGCTCACACACAGATTGCAAAGTTTTCACATTTCTTTGTTAATGGAAATGACTTCCCATTTTTTTTCCCCTGTGCAAATAACACCATAACAGTTGAGAACAATCTATATTCAAGATGTAGACTGGACTGATGGGTTATGCTGGCCACATGCTAATGTTTCAGCTCCTGTATTGGGTGAGGGACCAGGGCAGCTCCAAGAGTTGCAGATCACGACTGTTTACTGCTCTCATTTGAAATTCCCTCTTGCCAAAGCTGACAGTGTTAGAGCACATTCACTGGACTGAATATCAGTCATAGATATAGGTAATGTGGGAACAAAACCAGCCATGGTCCCTCTACAGCTAATAGAAACAAGCATCTTCAAAGGTCACTGGAAAGGTGGACATCAAGGACATGTTGCAGAAGCTGGAGACTTTAAGATGAAGAGCCTGACTCCCTTAAACCCCATGCTGAACTCCTCATGCACAGCACTGCCTGAGGCAGGCAGGATCCTACAGAGAAAGGGACACCAGTTTGCAGCTCAGGAGGTGACATGCTGCTCATGTGAGGTTGGACCAAAGGCTGGCAGCTGACCTGCCTGGTTGCTAATGAAGCCAAGAACAATGTGTGCTCTAACAGACCAAGACACACTGGGAGATAACAGAGCACAGGGCAATAAATCAGGCTTTCAAAGCAGAGCATATTAGGAGATCAATGGGACAGATATTAGTCCAAAGGAGCAAGCACTGTAGAGAAAGGAGCAATTCTATTCCTTCTCTTTCCCCTTGTTGCTAAGGGTATATTTTTTTTTCCATTTAATAACATCCTCATTGTTTTTAAATGAGCAGCAAAGGCAGCAGGTTCCACATGGTATTAGCAATGTGTTTGTGAAAGGGAAAGTGACTGGCTCCTAGCAGGATTTGATAAAAGCCTCTCCAAGCTTTGAGTGATTTACAGCTCGGGAAAACAAACACGGACAGATACAAATGCAGAGAGATGCAAAGGCGGCACTGACATCCAGGTACAGTCAATTACCAATTCATCAGCCCAAGTGAACTTGAAGTGCTTTTCAAACTCTACATGGTTCTAAATTAAAGGAAATCTTTAGACAGATAGCATTCTGTGATAGGGAGAAAAGACTAATTCGTTGATCTTCAGCTTGGAAGCACTCACCTTTTGTGGGTAAAGGGCCCCAGGTGAGGGGGGGCAGGTAGCAGCTCCCACTGCCCACATGAGACCAGGGAAAGGACCAAACATCAGGATGCCTTTTGCACACTGCTGTGAAGTTGCTGACACACAACTTCCCCTCCCTTCCCTCTGTCCTCACCCTATCATACCTCAGTACCAATCTAGCCTCTTATTTTCCTGTCTCTACTAAAAATTCTGTTTTTTGCCCTGGAGGTATTTATGCCAAAGGTGTGAAAATAACACATTTTTTGAATCAATAGCTGAACATTAAAAAATAATTATTTTTTTTTAATTCACTACAGTGACCCCAATTTGGAATTGCTCATGTTGTCCACAGCAAAATATATATATGATCAACCAATTGTTTAGTTCAATCCTACACTAACTCATGGGGAATGTAATTTTTCCCTCCATCCCCTGCAAGAAGAGATGATTTACAGCTTACCAGCCCCACGCTCCAGCAGCACTGACACCAACAGGGTGTTTGATGTCTTCCCCTGTTGCATGAATCTCTCAGCTGTGGGTAACCGGACCCTTCAGTGCAGTTGTGACAAAAACTTGGAGGCAGCTGGGGGCAACAACAGCATCTCAGGGACAGAGGGAGTCCAGCTACTAAGAGACTGCAGGGAAACTCTTTATTAATTGTTCATGTAGAATGTGTTTTCATTTCTGTGTCTAATTGATATCTTGGGGTAATGACATCTTTGGAAAAGATAGCACATCCCCCCCCAGCCCCCACCTGCATGTGCTCAAGCCAGGTGCCCCACACTGCCTGCACTAATGGAGTGACAACTTGCTGTCCCCAAGACTGCAGTGCTGTCCGTGTCCCCCTGCCCCACGTCCTCATCCTGCAGGTTTGGAGATCTGAACAAACACGAGCCTTGGGGTGGCTGGAAGGGTGGGTGCTGAGCTCAGCTACCTCTCAAATCTTTGGCAGAGAGGAGACTTTGGAGAGTTTTGCACTGAGATGCCCATTCATCAGCAAGCAGAGCTGTGTTAGCTTCTGGTGCCCACTGAGGGGTACTACCCTCCATAGATATAGGAGCTGCCAGCACCATCCCTCCTCCTTCCAGAAGGAGCACTGAGCTCTTAATTTCCCACTGGATATCAGCTCTCCTCCCTTCTCTTTCCTTTGGCCTCCTCCAAAGACAGCAGCCATCACTCACGCACGCAAATCCAAGGCTGGCTCTGAACTACTTAAAAGCACAGCAGGTATTTTAATTATTCACGTCAAGTGTGTCTTCCTTGCTAACGACTCTCTGAAGCTGTCATACACAGCACAGGGTGCAGAAGAGCCCTGCCAGGCAGCTTCCCATGGTCTGGCCTCAGGGCAAAGCTTGGGTCTACAAAAAAATCTACAATCAGGTGTTGCCACCAAAGACAGAGTTATCATAGGGACAATTGAGTGAAGAGCAGCCTGGCAAAGCTGCACAGTCCCATGCACACTTGTTTGCCCACACAAACCATCATCCAACCACCCACCCATCCCACCCTGCAGCATTTCACACATTCCAGGTCTGGAGTATCTCCTGAATGCTTTGCTATTTCTGCAAGCTGCTGCGTCTCATGCTGATAGATCAGCTCTCCTAATATTTTAAGGGTGCTGGAATTACCAAGATGCAAGGAAATAGAGGAGCACTTCTACAGCACATTTAAGCAGCTTCAGATACAGCTGATAGCAGGCATAATACAAGTACTTTCTGCCTTGAGCGGCTCCCAGCTTTAGATGCAAAGAGCTGTTTTAGGAATTAACCACTTGCAACCCTACAGCAATGCCTCTACTTGCTTCTTCTTTCCTGGTTCCATCAAAAAATACTTGCTGCTATAGTATCCTCTCTTCTGCTCCACATTTCCCCAAGGTCTGGCACTTGGGGCTTGAGGAATAAGCAGCTCATGTTTTTCAAGAGGAAAGAGGTACAGAAAGGAGGATGGTACCCCACCTTCCTGGCTGGAAGAAAAACAGGCTTGTGTTAAAGGGAGACAGGTTTGCACCAGGCTCACAGAAGTTATTATCTGCTCCAGAGTGCAGGTGTGGGCCAGAGAGAAGCATTCCATCTGCAGAATGGGCACTGTGGGCTCCCTCACTTTGATTCCATGGAGTCTCAATTAAATGTGAGCTTCCTTTTCTGGACTTTGAGATTTCTATCTGAGGTTGTTCCTTTCCCTTGGAAGTTGCTCTTGGTTATTTCTCTTATTTCTGATACTTACTGTCTCTTCTTCCCTGTCTTTGCTTACCATTGCCTCGGTGTAAATTTGGAGGACTTACAAGAATACTGAGGATCTGTTTTCCCCATTTCTATGTAAGCAAGAACCTCATCATAGGTAACCCCGACCTTCAGGGCTGTTCTCTAGCAGTAACAACTCTTATACCATTAGAGCCAGCCCCTCTCTTTCTAACCTAGGTGGGTTTTAATGCTCATTTCCACTGCATAGACAATTTGAAGCTCTAATAATGAACAACTGCTTTCTTCCTTCTGATTTCATATTAATGAGTCAGGGTTTCCTGGCACTAAATGTAAATGCTAAATGGAAACCGCTGCACAGTGACATGTCTGTGTAGCTTCACTGTCCATTTATTTGCCTTTTCAAAGAGCTGCTGTGTTAAGCAAACATCTCAGCCTGGATTCTATCTGGAGGAGTTTGTCTGGTATAGCACGGTTGCCTGCCAGGGTGGGGGGAAGAGATTCTGTGTGATGGTGTCTCCTAGCTCTGTTTTTGCTTCGGGGTATTTCTGTACAATAGTTTGAGCTTGATGAACACCTCAACCTATTCTTGAATATTTGCTTGAATCTTGGCAGGCTGTGTTCAGAGCTGACACAGTGAGGACTGAAGCAGGGAACTCCCCGAGAGAAACGCATCTGTCACTTTAGCTTGGACTCCACCAAGGCCTCCTGCAGACAGCACTGGGCAGATGGCTTGGCAGAGGATGCAGATAGACACCTGTAACATCAGTGGGCATATTATTTTCTTTTCTGGCAACTAGAAATTTTTCCTACACATGCAAAACCAAAACATTTTAAGGATTCATCCAAACTTACTCCAAACTCTCCCAGAAAGAGAAGGGCAAAAGGCATGTTAAAAAAGGGAATGTTTTCTGTTAACCTTAATGGTTAATATGTTTTAGTATTTTCCTTGAAGATTGTTTACATGTTGAACTGATTTTTTTTTAATGAAAAGATAAAAAATATTTAAAAGTAAAAATCAAAGAAATTAAATCTTCATGTATTTCAAGGTGAACAGAGAGGTTGTCTGAAGAGTCACTAAAGGTGAGCAGTCTTTCCTCCTAACTTTCCGAAGACAGAAACTTTAGACGCAAAAACTGGCACCCTGAAGTCTCTCCTCTAGTAGTCCACCCTACCAGTGGAGCAGCATAACTGCTATGTCATTAGAGACATCATCATCCTCATCTATCTGCTGCAATCAGAAACATACATGACCACCCTGGAAGCAAGGACAGCTACCTGGGGCTGCAGCTAGACTATGTTCAACTTCACTCAATGTCTAGTCTCTTCACAAAAACACCAGCTGAAAATGGCTTTGCTCTAAGACATGGGCTGGAAAGGGGTGTATCCAGTGTTCAGTGCCCTGGGCTGCTCTGCTTGTTTTGCTCCTGCAATTATCATCTCCATAGCGCAAGGTGGGCAGGGAGGAACTGCGGTGGTGGATGTGGCAGCTCCTTGCTTGTCCAGTGAGACACTTTACCTCCCCTGAGCCGCTGCCTCCTCTGGGGCTTCATGGATGCACTGAAACTCCTTATGGTCTTGTTACTCTATGGCCTTCTCCTTTTCCCTCTGTACTCATCCATTGCCTTTTCCCATTTGCCTTTCCCCAAATGCCTTAGCAATGAGCTCATAGGAGGGGAAGAATGAGGATGAAAGATGAATTTCAGATCATGAAAAATGTGTCTATAACTACCAGCTAAAGAGTTGTGCTCCTGCTCATGGAGTACATGCTATGTGGCATGTGTTCAATCAAAGTAATCAATGGGGACCACATTTTGAATATTATCTACACAGAGCAGACTCCTTGTGAGGAAATTATGCAGCAACACTTAATGGTGGTGATGATTCAGGAAGTAATAGAAAGAAATATTCCTCAAGCCACCATCAAATTCTTATGGATAACTCCCAGATGGGACCAAGGGTAAAAACCATTTCATTAAAAAACTATTCAGTTATGGTAAAATTGCCATATATGTCTCACTGAGACAGAAGAATTCTGCTTGTCAAAAGTGACTTAATCTTGAAAGCTGCAGGGAAAACTGAAAGCTACCTCACATTTGAACAGGTATTTTGAAACCTGTTTTAGGGACCTGAATGCATAGAATCACAGAATCACACAAAGTTAGGGGTTGGAAGGGACTTAGTCCAACACCTCTGCCAGAGCAGGATTACCTAGACTAATTCACCCAGGAACAGATCCAGGCACATCTTGAGTGTCTCCAGAGAAGGAGACTCCACAAACTCCCTGAGGAGTCTATTCCAGAGCTCTGTCACCCTTACTGAGAAAAAGTTTTCCCTTGTGTTTACCCTAAACCTCTTGTGCTCCAGCTTGCACCCATTGCCTCTCGTCCTGTCATTGGATGACTGAGAAAAGTCTGTGCTCCATCCTCTCTACACTCACCCTTAACATATTTAAAGACATTATTGAGGTCCCCCCTCAGTCTCCTCTTCTCCATATCATCAGCAAACTTGCTGAGAGTGCTCTCTATCCCCTAATCCAGGTCATTAATGAACATATTGAATAATATTGGACCCAGCACTGACCCTTGGGGGATGCCACTAGTCACAGGCCTCCAGCCAGACTCTGCTCC
>JAOEGS010006725.1:0-27953 GCA_025447755.1 Corythornis vintsioides | reverse complement strand
TGGAGAATCTAATTAAAAAATAAAAGAAAGTAAAGAGCAACTAAGGCTATATATATATATATATATATATATTTAAGATTTTTGATTAGATGGACTTGCTGGGGAATGCTGCACTCAACAGCCAGTGAAGGTGGCAGCAGCTAAGGAGGACGTGGGTTGCCAGGGAGAGCAACTGGGGATCATTCAATGCTTTGCTGATCAAAGGGGTGCAGGATGCAGCCACAATCTGACAGCAGGACCACATCTGTGCCATCATGCTGGTTTGAGTTGGAGCACTGGGATACCAGTTTGGTGCAGCAAGGGACCCAAGCTGACAACAACACAAGTAGCAGCTCCAGGGTTTGAAAGAGAACATGCCTGCAGTGGCTCCTGTAATGCAGAGAGGTGTCTGCATTGAACAGGGCTAAAAGGGTTGACCCCCTATGCTCAGGTCCAACACCATTTCCTCAAGGGAAGTTTGACAATGTGAGCAGGGTCAAGATACAATTCAGAGCCATCCCTGTAGCACACAGTATAGGCACATGTCAGGCAGGGCAGAGCTGAGTGTCTTGGAAAGTATGTTTGGTTTAGGACAAACAGACAAAAAAAAAAAATCAGAGAGAAAATAAGTTTAATTCCTGTCCCACTTTAAATTTAAAAAAAAAAAAAAAAAAGATGCAATGGACAAATTTTGATTCAAAAGACATTTAACACTTCATTTTGCTTCATCCCTTTTGATTACTTCTTATAAAACACAAAAGCTTTAAACAAAAGGTCATTAAGAGATAAAGACTTGAAGCTCTTCTTGCAAGAACGAAGAGAGAAAGCATCTTGACATTTTTAACTGCAGGGTTTTTTTTTTCCTCTTTTTCAAAATGAAAATTAATCAACATTGATTTGATTTTACACACAAAAGCCCATTTCATGGAAGTGGCATTTGCTGACAGAGAGTTGTTTCGAGAAAATTCCAGCCGGACAAGCACACAATATGCTGAGCACCATTAGGGTACATGAGCTGCAAGGACACTGGTCTCCCAGGGTTTGTAATAAATCCCATCCTTTTTTCTGGGTCAAGTAACTCAGAGCTGTCTAGAGGTTATGCTAACACACCAGGGTTTGGGGACTGATGTCAAGATCTGAGGAATTCCTGTTGCCTGGAATAGAAACAATGAAATTGTTCCAAGACACCATTTATTCCCAGGTACCTGAAAGCTGTCGTTTCTGGGGAAGATGAACAACTTGAGAAGATCTAATATCTTCAGAAATAATTCAAGAAGACAGAATTCATTCAGCTTCATAGGTCAATAATGAATGGGACTTACGCGAGTCAGAGGAGGACAGAGGACATCCAACCATCATCTCACCCAAACCAGGTGAGCTTGAAGAGCACAGACAAAGGTTTGGAGCAGCTCTGCCTGGAGACCACACATGGTCCATAGGGGCTGGGTGGGGCCAGTGAGGGTTATGAATGTCACCATGGATCTGGCAGGTACCATCTGACAGTGGGATGTTGCACTGCCAGCATAATAAGAACCAATCTAGTCCCCCTGCTGTAAGCCTTGTGCTGTTCTGCCACCCCAGTTCCACCTGATAAATGCCTGTTTTATCTTCCCTCCTTTCACTTGTCAGTTCTAGCCTAAGGACTAGATAAGGACTAACAAAGACTGCTGTAGATGGGAACAAACAAGCCGTGCTGCGAACAGTGAGGTGCAGAGCATGGCCCCTTAGATATTTGTCAAATGACTGTAAGTCACCCTGAAGGTGCCACAGCCTCTACCGGTGTTGAAGAGTCAGAGGTGGGACAGGGAAGGGACAGCATGGAAAGAAGCCACCTGCTTTCCACTATGACATGATGACACATTAAGCCCAGGTACCAGCTCCAGTCTTGCTTCCCTGCAGCACTGCCCTGGCTCTGCGCAGCGTTCATCTTCCTGTATGCACCACTTTACAGTGCCATGGGTCCCTGTATCTGTGTCAGGGAGCAGAGCAAATGGCAAGGGAAAAGCAAAAAGTGAATGGAAAAAGCATAACAAAAACAGTGGAAAACTCTTCCCACGCCACTTTGCTTTCAAATAAATGAGGCTAATTAACTAATTGCCTAAATTATTAGGGCTATTTTTACCCTTGTATGAAGGCTTGGCATTATTGCCAATTTCTTAAGATTCAGCACTGAACTCTCTATTTCTCAGAAAATTAATGAAGCAAAGTGCCTGGAGTGGGGAGCTGGAGGGCAGAGCAGCTTTTGGGCCAGGACTGGGGCTGGGGCTCAGGTGGATACCACTGCTGTGGCAAAGAAGCATCTGCAGCAAAACAACCCCAGTGGTTTATGCTGTTTTTAAAACAGAAGTTCAGCATTATTTGCCGAAATAACACCTGCATTTGAATCTGCCTCCCAGTAAAAGATTTCTTCTATAACTAAGCATCCTCTCTACTCCTCTGGTTTCCTGTTGCAGCCAAGATGATAGAAGGTGATTTGGAGGAAGGGTTTCACACCCTGGTGAGAGAAGGGGAAGGCTGGTAGCTAAAGGTAAATCAAAATACTAGTGCTGACAGTGACTGCATGACAGTATGGGCAGACCCAGAGTCACCTTGGACAACTAGGCAGGAAGCAAAGATAATACACAACTCAGCATCAGCAGCAAAACCTGCTTGAAAATGGCCTTTTGGTGATCAGGGATTGTGCTACCAAGATACTACTGACCCACCTAGGGGAAAGCTGGTAATACTGAGGATGTGGCTGCAAGTGTGGACTTGGGGCTTGCATCTGAAGGAGGATGGAGCTTACTGGAGATGGTTTTAACAGTTTGAAACCTGGCTGAGAATTTAATCTACAGAGTTTGCTGGCATCTACAGCACTTCAGTGGAGTTATCACACCCCAGTGCTGCCAGCTCTGGTCTCTTGAACCAGCTTTTAGAAAAGAAACACCCTCCTGGGGCCAGTGGAAGCCTCTGCCCCAACTGGGGAAGCCACGGGTCTCTGTAAGTGCTGGCACTAGGTGGAAGGCTGCATGCTCCATGCCTGCCCCAGGAAACAGCCACTTTTCAAGCCTGCTTTCCCTTCTGTTGCCTCAGGAAGCAAGTCCAATACTGTGTGTGCTGCATCCAGAACTAATTGGGGTTTGATGTACTAGTGCTGCCTAGTGTCTCCATGCTGACAAAATGGGCTGCAGCCAATGTACCAAAACATGTGTGTTCCTCTCCCAGCAGCCCAGCAGGGAGTTAAAAGCAATGTTGTTTCTGACAGAGCAGATAGCGGGACTCTCCAGATGTATTTACTGAGATGCACCAGTTGCTCTTTCTCTGGGGAAACCAGACATCATAGGCCAGTCACCATCGCTTTGCACGTAAGCCATGAAAACCACTGGAGTGAGCTGTGCTCTCTGCAAATAGGGAACTGGAGTTACGTAGCCTGTACACACAAAGTAATTCCTCCACCACACCCACACAAGTCTCTCCTTCCCAAATTATTCAGAACACCCTCCACAAAAGTGAAGTGCTAATCCAGCTGCTGCAACTCCAACTAACCACAGATACTGTACCAGGCACACAGCCTCCGTTCAGACAGGAATTCAATATGGCAGGAACTCCCTCCTTCAACTTTGAGAAAATGCTATTTTCTTGGGTTTTGAGAAGACTAGATGTTTTCTCCACTTCAGATAAACACCAACACTTTAACTCCTGGTGGAAAACTCAGTTAACTGCGTTAAAATACTCCAGCCATTTCTGCTGAAGTGCTCGTCCCCTCAGGAGTAAGAAGACCAATAGATGTCCTTTTCCGTAATAAATCTCCCTTATCAGCTGTAATGTGGTGACATTTCAAGTCTGCATATTCTCTCAACACATAAGTACACAACAGTTTGGGTAGCAAGTCTCTTCCAGGCATATCACTGAAGAGAAGAGCAAGTAAAAGTCCCCTGTCCTTTGGATGCAGGAATAAGCTCCCCTTCTGAGTTCTCTCCAAGACTATCTGCAACATTGGACCAGGCATGGTTTAGTGTGGCTGAGTGCTGGAGACCTTCAAGAATGGAGATCTCACAGCCACTCTGATCACCTGTTCTGGTGGTGCACTACACTCTTAGCACACATCTCTTTCCAAATACCTAGACTGAATCTCCCAAGCTGATTTTGCACCCATTGTCCTCTATTAGGTTGCCTGATGCTATTGAGAGGTGTTTGGCTCTATCATCTTTGCAAGCCTGTCTAAGAAGCTGTAGTCATTTGATGCTACCCTTCAAACCTGAATCCTGCTGGCTGTTAGGATGCAGAGGTCTTTGGATGCCCTGAAACATTGGCCTGACACTGCTAATAAAGAAAATGTTGTCACCACATGAAACTACAAAGTGATCCACACACTTCCTTGGACCAGTTTCTTTCCAGGCACTTTTCCCTCCAGTGGGGATCCTTGATCATTCACAACTGATCTGGTAAGGATCAGTAAGATGATTAAGATAGACCAGATGGAAACCCCTGCTGTATTCATCAATGCATGAAGGACACCTCACAACTCAACTAGCAAGGTAATACATCTCACCTTAATTTTTTGGAATCTTTCTATCTGTACTCTCTCCATGCTCTGACCCTCTCATTTGCTGAAAACCCTGTCTCGTGGAGCTGGCCAGCTTTTGTTGTTGAAAATTGCTGAATTTTGAGGTTTGTCCAGTCCAAAGTAGAATCTTAGTTATATCAGGCTCTTTTCTTTTAGAAAAGATTAATAATTTCTACAATTTAGCCAGTGGACTGCAGGGAATCACTGTCCCAAAGTTTTGTAAATACAAAATGTAGATTATGATCCCTGGGGTGATTTGGCAGGAAACTTCACTGCTTTTCAAGGGCCTTTCTGTCCCTGAAATGGAAAGAGCAATGCTGCCCTGTAGCTCCCTGTTTGCAATGTACTCGGGAATTCTTGAATACCTGGCACTAGACATGCCATATTATCTCCTACTTCATCTCCTGCATCTAAAGCTGGCAGCCCAGAAAGAGAAATTATTCCAGGTTTGTGCAGTCCAGAAAACAGCCTGGCAGGAAGATTTGCAAGTCACATCTCCTTGCTCAGTGTCGTCATCTGTCCCACTGCTAGAGATGGTGAAACCTGGGCTTTCCATCCTGGGATTAGCTGGCAACCCCAAACCAAGAACAAGTCAGTTACTCACTGCCTGCTGATCTAGGGACAGCTCCAATGACTGCTCACTGCCTATTGCCACCACAATGTGCTCCCCAAGACACCACTACCTCAGCCATTACTTCAGAGAAACCACAGGCCATGTCCAATGCTGCCCATTCCACCCACCCCTAGGGACCAGCAAGGAGACTGGGTGACACTGGGGAGCCCAAAAGAGATCAGTTCTTATGCAAAATCTTCAACACAGAGGAATATCCTGGTCTCTTAATCTCTCCCATCTCAAAACCCATATGACAGTGGAGATGGAGAGGACTTTAGGACACTGGTATTTCCCTACTGTTCTAGGTGACATGCCCTAGGTGATCCTGCTTTGGCAGGGCAGTTGAACTTATCTCTAGAGGTCCCTTACAACCCCTAACATTCTATGATTCTACAATTCTATGGTAGGTCCTGTTGGAGGTGTTGGGGCAAAAAGAGGAAAAGTCTAATTGAATTTACCAAGTGCCTTTTCCCAGGACAGTTGCCAGTCTGATTCAGTTTCCCAGTGTTGTCTTCTGCATATTTTATCTACTAAGAGATTTGCGTAGATTTAAATACAAGACAAAGCTGCAGGCACCATCAAAAGAGACTAGAGAGGAAAGGTCAGGAGAAGCCTTTTTCCTTTAGGCTTACAGAAGATGCTGCTGAGAGCTCAGAAAAGGGGCATTGGCAGGCAGGACCTATGTCAGACCCTCACTTGAGCCAGCACTACTTGAAGAGACAGACAGGAGGCATGGGAGGCTTCTGCTATTAGGGTGAAGCATCTGAGATGTTCAGGGCAGGAACTGGCACTGGTAATGCTGGGGTACAGCATTTAGTAACCTCAGACCATGCCAGTACCACCTGACAGATCAGGATGTCAGCTCCAAACCTCTACACAGCATCCCTCCAGAGAGAGGAAAAATCCCTGGGATTTTTCTACAAAGAGTTTTCATGGGAATAGTCCACTGGTGAAAGGGGGCATTTCTCAGGAGGTCTCTGCACAGATACAGGTATGTAATGCAATCCTTTAAACACATGCTTGACAAAGAGAAGCACTGTGTGGGATGATCAAATCCCCAGTGTACCTGCAGGAACTGGGGAATATATCCTACTCACCAGAGCTGTGAAACATATTCACTAGTTGCAGGAATCAATCCTTTTTTTTTTTTCACTAGCAGTGAGGGGCAAAGCTGTGCACATGGAAATCCTGTCTGAAATGAATCCCTGATAAAGGAGGAAGACAAGTTAAAAGGTGAGTTTTACTGTCTACTAAGGCTTTAGGTTTCTAAAGAGTCTCTTGTAGAATTACTGTATTAGCAGTAGGCTGTTACAGGGATAGATATCAAACTGCTATGAACAGTAAGAAAAAGCTTGGAAGTTTTGAGATGGGAAAGAAACGCATGGAAAAAAATGAAACAGAAGAGGGAAAGAAGGGGAAAGAGGAGAAGCAATGATGTGCAGAGAGTAGCAAGGTTGATAAATGATGGAGATGGTGGAAGGTAGGTGAAGAAGAGAGCAATGAGCAGTAGCATAAGGAGATAAAAAGAGGAGGAGAAAGGAAAAGAGGAGATAAATGAAGTCAAAGACTAACTCATCATTTCACAACTCCACCCCAGTGGAAAGGAAAATTGATGACTGGAGCTTTTTTATGACCAACCTCCTGGGCATGGGACAAACGACAAGTTATTACCCAACTTCAGGTCAGGTCTGTAGCCTGCCAGCTGCTTAGATGCATTCAGAGAGCCCACAAGGGCTGTAAATCAAGGGGGGCAAAGAGATCACAGAGGCTGAGACTAGGCACAGAGCAGTGGTAAGCTCAGCAAATGCAATATAACCACAGGAGAGGAGCAAGTCCAGGAGCGACATGAGCTGATGAGGAGTGTCCAAATGGATTTTGCTCATCTCTTCTTCATGCCATTCATACAGACAGCAGTCCTGAAGACATGTTAAGTCCCTCTGTGTTTCCTCATGATGCCTCTTCCTATTAATTTTCAGGCTCTGAATACCATTTATTTTTGCTTGCTTGATTCACTCATTCATTGAATAAAGGCATCATCACTATTATTATTATTATCCCCGTCATTGGGCTCCTCATCACACATTATATTATTTGCATTGCAGAGCTGGAAGATTTCAGGTTGAGACAGGAAATTTGTGTGAGTTGTTATTACTGCAATCAGATGAAGTGAGAATTGGATTGGCAAAGGCTGCCAGAGCACAGTTCTCCCAGCAGAACACAGTGGCTCTGCCCAATTGGGAAGCTGCTGGTTTATTGCACGGGTCCCACCAGCAATTTTGGACTTGCCTTTGGTATCCCATCTCTTCTTTCCATCCTACCACCCAGCTCTGCTGGCTGCCAGCAGAGAATGGGGAAACACATCAGTACAGGAGGGCAAGGAATCAGAAAATACTTGGAGAGATTGCACATTTTCTGCCTTGCTGATGGTATTTATTAGACAACAGAAAATAGCTATTTTACCATCTGCCTTGTAAAAAAAAAAAGTTCCTCATTAAATTAATGTAATGTGCAGCTGGCGAACAGAGTGTTCCTCTCCCTGCTGCCCCCCGAGTGGCCCAGCCCTTGCTAGAGAATCAGGCTGCCAAAAGTAGCTGAAGTTAACTTAGGCTCCTGTGGTGGGAAAGGACAGGCAGATGGACAGAAAGCTTCCTGTTCCTCCCAATCCTGGGATTCTTGTGGGGGACCTATGGGTGCCTTGTTGCCACACATGGGGTGCAAGGGCTGCCTTGCTCGCTGGTGTTATAGAGCAAAGTGCTCATCAGCTTCCTGCATGAACCCTTGCATGGTCTCAGCTTGCCAAGGGAACTGGACAAGTCTGCTCAGCAGGCTGCACATGCCTCCTTTTGACTAAGCAGAGTGTGATCCAGACTTCAGGTTGAGGAGGTCACAGAATTATCATGGTTGGAAAGGACCTACTAGATCATCAAGTCCAACCATACCTACAACAACAAAAAAATCTAAATACTCAACCATTTAGAAAACAAAACAAACAAACAAAAACCACAAAAAAAACTAAACAAAACACCATCACCACAAACCCCCTCCATGCTTGCTACTAGAGCATATCACGAAGCACCACGTCAACTTGTTTCTCAAATACCTCCAAGGATGGTGACTCAACTACCTTCCTAGGCAGGCTGTTCCAGTACCTCACCACTCTCTCTATAAAGAATTGCTTCCTAATATCTAATCTAAACCTCCCCTGCTGCAACTTCAGACCATTCCATGGTTCTGTCATTAATTACTAAGGAGAAGAGGCCAACTCCCACTTCTCTACAACCTTCTTTCAGGTAGTTGTAGAGGGCAATGATGTCCCCCCCTCAGCCTCCTCATCTCCAAATTAAACATGCCCTGCTCCCTCAGCCTCTCCTCATACAGCTTGTTCTCTAAGCCCCTCTTGAGCTTGGTAGCTCTCCTTTGGATACATTCCAGCACCTCAACATCTTTCCTATAATAAGGGGCCCAGAACTGAACACAGTACTCAAGATGAGGCCTCACAAGGGCATGATAACTTCCTTTCTCCTGCTGGCCATGCTACTCCTTATACAAGTCAGGATCCTGTTGGCCTTGGCCACCTAGGCACGCTGCTGGCTCATGTTCAGCCAGCTGGCTACCAGCACCCACAGAGTTGCCCATCACACTATGTTAAGTATGACAGGATCTGGAGGCAAATAAAGTTGTAATTTCTATACCTCCACCATCTCACTGTGAACTAGTCAGTCCATCCATATCATTCTCTTCTACATGTCAAAGTGTGATGATCTGAGTTGGTGCTTGCTCCATGGATGAGTTCAGCTGAGATTGCATAACCACAAAAGCCTCAAGACTGGCTGACTGTATAACGCCAAGAGTATAACTATACATCAGCCTTCATTTTGTCTGAGACCATAGGTCATGTAGCAAATACTTTCTCAATCTCAGCAAGACAGGAGCATCATAAACCAAAGATACTGGATTATTTTAATGATGTTAATATACCTAAGAGAATGACAACAGTGTTACCAATTAGTTTCTACTTGGCACTGAACAGCCCTGAAGGGTTTTATATGAACCTTTCCTTACTGTATTTGGTGGAGCATGTGATGGAAAAGTGGTTGCCAAGATCCCATATTTCACACAGCTTTGAGGAGCAGATCCATCAGTTTGTATCATCAAGGTCTCCCAAAGGTATCAGATGCCACAACATACTGTCTTCGCAAATATACTCATTGCCTCACAACCTCATCACAAGTAAGACCTAAAGAACAATATCTAAGACTACACTAAGGAAATAAAGTCCTTTGTTTGCTGTCTCAGCACTGACAATATTTCAGCATTGCTGTAGTATAATCCACATTTAATCTTCACTTGCATCTTCTGATGCTAACCCCTCTACTAATGCTGGGGAGTTCCCAGTGCCTGCACTGCTCCCCTGAAGGTGCAACCTTTACTTTGTGGTCCTCTCCTCCCCTCCTCTTGCTAGGAGGCTTTCTGTATAGATTTTTAATCCAGATGAGTTTTTACCTGTCTTCTGCAGGAAATCTTCTCCCTTAAATTTGCTCCTTTGCATGTATGAAGCAACTGTGGAAAGCTAACCTCAGGAGATAGGTCCAGCTGCAGACAGCTCATTATCATTGTGCCTATGGAGGAAGCAGGAGATGGCCTTTCAAATTTCAGCATGCAAAGGAAAATTACAGGACTACAGCATGTCGAATCACTTCATGCCGAAATAAATCCTGACATAATAAGCCCTAATACCGTCAAAGAAACTATTACAGTCAGTCACAAAAATAATCCACATTGAAAAATCAGTGAAAATACCCCTCCCCAGCAGAAAAACGTGGCTCCAGAGGATCAGTTCCAGTCAAAGATGATAATTTCATATTTACATTTCATATTTACCTAACAGACGTGGGCAGCTCCAAAAGACAAACTTTCATTGCCAAAAAAATCTTCTTTTGCCACTTCCCATCAAAGTCTTGCTTTTAAAACCAATGAGTAAGAACCAAAGAGAAGACCATAAAAGGCAGAGATCAAACTAAAGCCCAGAGGATGTTGTGGCTGTCTCTTAGGCCATTGCTTTCAGTCCTATACATCCTTAATTAGTGGCAATAGGGGCAAAACACCAATCCGATTGCTTCAGAAACACAAATTTCCTGGTTTTCAAAGGTCAATGTAAAAATTGCTCCCAGTCTTTGAGTCACCACTGGTGTCAGGGATTCATAGGCAGAACCATGTCTGCAAGTTGCCAACTTAGTCTGTAGCACCAGTTGGTTGTCTATGCAGGCTTGTAGGTGTCTTTGAACACATGGATCCTCACAGAGCAAGGCATAAACACTGTCTTGGCCAGTCTTAACAGTGCCTCTTTCTCACAGGAACCTGTGAGCCATGGTCACCACAATGTTGTGCTTCGCTGTGGATTGGCTCAAAGGGTTGTCTTAAAAAGCAAGCTAACAAAAAAGACACAATAGAGAAAAAAAAAAAATGCCTGCACCTGTGTTGTTTTTTTCTTGAAAAGACATTTGTTTTCTTAGGGAAAAAAAACCACCAACAACAAAAAATCCACACAAAACCTAGCATTCACAAAAAAAAAACAAAAAACACAAAAAAAAACCCCAAACAAACAATAAACCACAACAAAAATACCCCACACCCTTCCTCTCCCCCCAAAAATACACAAACTAGTATCTTTTAATAAAATTTGAAGTCTGTCACAGGAAATTTTGATAAAAAACATTTTGCAAAGTTGCCCTTGGACAAATCACAGGCATTGAAAGAAAGCTCCAAGACACAGATACTGTGGAAGCACCTCTAAGCATGCCAGGGCATGTGGTAAGGACATTTGTCTTCCTGCAGTCAAGTGTACTTGTAATTCTGTAATGTTTCTCACTTGCTTGTCCTTCCTGTACCCCCGTGCGATGTATGTTGCACATGAGGCTGTGGCAGGCCTGGGAGAAAGCCAGTAGAAGGTCGTGTGGTTGCACATAGTCAGGAGCAAACACAGCTCTGTGCACACAGCTTTGCAGGCACATAGGGCTGTGCATCTCTTTCAGAAAAGAGGTAATTTGTGTCTATATGTCTCTTGGTGTTTGCACAGACACAGAGCTGCATCGCTTCACAAAGCTCAGGACTCACTTTTACAGCTGCTTGGGGTCAAGATTGTTGGCTGGGACAGTGAGAGGTGAAGCACAGCTCCCAGATTTTAGGTAACTTGCTTGTTTTATGGGGATTTGTGGAGCTGCAGGTTGATACAGTACCTGCAATTCTCTCTGACATCTCCAATGCTGAGGTCCTTGTGCAGAGGAATGGTGCCATCTCATAAGCCACAAATTCTGGTGCCAAGCCTTTCTCCTGCTTATGAACAGTTGCATATGTCACCTTTCACGTAAGGTCTCAGCTGCAGACAGCAGCCTTTCTGCAGGCCCTGCTCATACAGCCATAGACCTGTGGCCACTGCCAGCCATCCATGGAGGAAAATGAGAAGAGAGTGAAGAACCTCACTCTCCAGGTCTGCCTGGGGCTGATGCACAGGTGAAGAGCTGTTGACTTTTAATGACACAGGTCTCATCTCCACATCATTTTCAGTCACTCCATCCCTCTGCTTCTCCCATGCATGTAGGAGTGCTCAGTTCACACTAACGAATTTGAGTATCCCTGGATGATTAAAGGAAGTTTGCCTTTTAATTTGCTCTGATTGAGGTTGATGGCTGTGCAGAGTTGGACACTTGGCTCTAATGATGTGTGAAAAATCTCCCTGCTGTGACCAGTCTTTCCAGGCTGTGGAAAATAAGACAGTGAAGGGGAAAAAAACCCCAACACAACCAAAACAACAAAACAAAAGCCTCCTCCAGTAGGAGTTCCAGATCAGACAGAGGTTTGTCACTCTGGACAGCTCCTCCAGGAAGGGTCTAGTTCCAGGGGGAGGCAGAGCACAGCCAGAACCCCCAGCCTAGAAGCACAACACTGGCTTCACTACAACTCCTGCAGGCATGAGAAAAAGGATCTGAGAAAGCAAAAACACAGCATCCTTGATGTCAGGGACAGCTGGCTGACACCTCTTCAGGTTAGTCTTCGTTGCCGTTACTGAAAGAGGATCAACCATCAGACCTCTGCACGAAGGAGATGTGAACCCAGCCAGTACATTTGCTGCCTTCTTTCCCCACCATCTTCCTTCATTGTTAACCTTCTAACGACACGTGAATTCAAAGCAAATCTCAGCATGCACAGACCAATCCTTCCCTTCCAGACCAGTTTGCTTTTTAAAGGCTGTCCTTGCTGAGATTTGCTGTCTGCAGCAGAGGGGACTGACTGGATGGGCTCTGAAATAAAGTATGAGGCTTTTTTCACACTTGGCTGAGGCTAAACAGAGGCACGGGGGGAGGCCGGGTGGTGGCCGGAGGTGTCCTGCAGTGAGTGACCCTCAATGTGACATTGATGGCTCTTAATTCTTAAGCCTGCTTTGGAAGGATTTCAGCAGATCCTATTTAATCACTGCAGCCTCTTCATCTTCCTTGTCTCAGTTCAGGGTAATGTTATATATTCTCCTCTGCCAGCTCTCTCCAAGAACTGGTCACCCTCCTCTTCTTCCATGGGTTCACAGCACAGGAAACACCACTGAACCCTTTGCCTGCTGCACAGCATAGAGCAGCTGAAGCCATAGCCAGCCTCAGCTTATTTACTAATGTACAACTCAAATAGCATTTGCTTAATTTCCCCCCAGCCACAGGACTCCTCCGTCTCTCGCTAACGAAGGGCATGGCTTCCTGCAGGTGCAACTACCAGTTCCCTGCAATCGGGCTCCACTGTGCATAGCATTAAATATTTAAGCACTTGTCAAAATACTGTAACTTTTTTTTGTCTTGTTCCATTAGCTCCATTTCCAAAGGCCACCACTGGAACTACCAAACATTTATATCTATTGAATCCAGCTTAGAAGTTATGATCTGAGAAACCAGGAGACAGGACAGTATGTTCTACGGCACCTGCTCTTTCCTCATCACCACTCTGCTGAAACGTGGCAGCCTTTGAAATATTTTTATTCCTACCTTACAAAAACTAAAATAAAGAGACTAATTCTTCCACCTGCTTATTTTGCTTCTGCTGGCTAAATAAGGTACATAAATATCAGTCATGTGGCTTCCCCATAAGTCTTGGGGACGTCAGTTTAAACACCTTGCAGTTTGTGGTGCCAGCTGTGTGAGCTGGATTTCCTCCCCAGATGCAAAATAAATTGTTGCAGTTGCATAATTTTCCTGTTCCTAGAGAGGTACCCACAGGAATCTTCCTCCCTCACTTTCTGTGCATGAGCAGTAGTTTACAATGCTAATACTATGACAAAAAACACTGAAGAAAGCCAATGGAGACTGCAGTCTGGACTGGGGTCAAAGCATGGGTGAGGTGAAGGGCGGAGGGGGGCGTGGGATGTGGTCCCAGGTTTGCTTTAATTTCACTGTATCACCAAAAAGTGCAGACAGGCAGAGCTACATGGAATGGGGGACACCTGCAGTCCCTAGAGACATTGGGGTGATGTCACCTTCATCACGACAAACAAAAAACAAAACCCAAGCCCCAAACATGGGAAACCTAAAGCCTTCTTAAGAATTTCCCTTCACTTTAATTCCTCTCTATTTAAAGACGTCAGAGCCCAAGATTTCCATCCCCCCTGCTTACTCCTAGATGTTTCACAAAGTTGTAATCCCCACCAGTGACATCACAGGCTGTTGCCATGGGGATGTCACAAACTCAGTGCTGTGACTTCACCACAGTGTGGATGGGCAGCAAGGGAGACAGTGCTTCCCAAGCACCAGTGTCTCCAGTAATTAGCAAACTGGCATGAAAGATTATGATGAAACATAGGATAGGAACATAAAACCATTTTGTAAGTATGATCTATTGGAAAGCATTCCCTCACAAGAAAGTGCCTCCTTAATGCATCCTGTGCTCTTAAGTAAACTGCAAAAGGCAGAGAATAAAATAGAAATTAAAGTGATTTGTTTTATTGGGCATTTCATTGAGTAATTAAGAGGATAATTAGGATAAATAACTTTAAAAGCTGTTACACTCAGCCTTCATCTTGCTCTAGGACAGCAAGCTACTGAATACACATCATCACCCGATGTTTCCCTGGGGCTCCCCAGGGAGAGGGTGACCTGTGTGGAAGTGCCTCAGCATGAACAATCAAACATAGGGTGGGAAGGGATTAAAAAACACCTCCCCTATGGCCTGGAAGGATGCCAGATCTCTCCCAAGAAACACAGGTTGGGAATGGCAGGTTGCAGGGAGTAAACACCTTCACAGAATCCCTTGGCACATGGTGTCAGGCTTAGACACTTGTACATGTTGTGTTTCAGTGCAGGGGAGTCTAAAGGGAAAAGCATAAACTAGCCCCAGCTGCAGAGATGTTCCAAGCAGAGCTTGCTGTGGTAAAACCTGTGCTAATGAAGCACAATGGCTGAGACAAAAGTGGCATAAAGATGAAAAAACAGCTGAAAGCTCAGCACAACAGTTACCCTGTGCCAGGAAAAAAGCTGTCACCCACATGCCTTCTAACACTTATAACTCCATTTTGTGCTCTCATCTTTTTGTTTGGAAAACATGTAAGAAGGTACCTGTATAGCTAATCCAGATCTAAACAGGGCCCAACACTACTCCAAAAGCTCTCAGTTTGACCTGAGCAGCTTCTCTAGGATACCCAGAATTTCTCACAGACAAGGAAACATTGGTGATGGCCAACATATCCATGAAGCAAAGATCTACTCAACAAAATCTGCAGCTCTTTTCTGACCCCTAGCACATCTTGCTTCACCCCATTTAACTGCCAACAGAGACACAGATAGCAGGACACCAGGTCCCACCTGTAAGTTTCCTCTGCAGCTCACATTACATGCTGTGGGCAACCCAGTGCTCACACATGGCCATCGCCTAAGAGATCTTGGGTTAAAGCCAGCCTCTGAAAGAGCAATCTGTCCACTGCAAGTCCCAAATGGTCACCACAGGGAGCAAATACAAGCACAGCAATGGGAAAATGCAAACTGGAATGACAGGCATCATAAAAAGAAAGGGGAAAAACACTGCTTGTGTAATGGGACTTGCTTACAAACACAGAGACGATAGGCTAATTCATGTTATTGCCTCAAACAATTTGCTCAGGAGACAAAACAAGCAATGAACCAACCCAGATAAATGAGAAACCCCAACCTGCAACATAGTAGTGCTGATCAGTTGCCAAGAATTAAGTAGTTCTTAGGTCCTTTCTTGCTCCAGGACTGCATATTTCAGAAAGCACATTATCTTACATGCAGAAGTAGGCTGGCTTGTTTCAAACTGGCTTCTGTTGCTGGAAACCCCTTTCTTTTCCCTAGGAAGATGGATATGATAGCTATAATGCATATTTTATGCTGGGCCAGTATTTCAGGGCCAACACCTTGTCAGTGTTGAGCCCAAAGTGTCAGAGAACTATCAGAAAACCCATGTTCAGAAAGTCACCAGTCCTCCCTTTCCCTGTCCTGGGAACCACTGTCCCCTCCCTCCTCCCATGATCAGGGTGAGAAACCCCCACCCTCTTCACAGCAAAGTAAAACTGGATTTTTGGCTTTTTGCTGGACTTTACAGGCACAAGACCAGCTTGACTTGAGTGCTAGGAACAGCTTTGAAGCAAGGCTCCTGTCTGAAGTGCATGGATTGAGGATGAATTAAGAAATCCCAGGAGGAGTTTATAGCTCTGCCCCTACACTAAAAAGGCTGCTCTAAGGAGCAGTGGCCAACGCAGCTTCATCCTGCTCAGCCGTTTGTGCAGTCCCCAAGACTCTGCTACGGCACCAGAGACGCAGCAATTTCATATTTCGTGTTCAACCTGACCCTCAGAGGGCTAAGTGTAGAGTGCATGCGCTGCTGCTCAGTGCTGCTGCCGGGAGGAGGGCAGAGCTGCCTCTCTCCTGGCTGCAGGAGGACCCAGCACTGCTCTAACCCTGCCAGTAGGGAGAGGAGCTGGACAATTAACTTCCCCAGGGGAGGATTAAGACAAACAGCAAATGCAAGACAAAATGCTACCATTAACTACCCGTCCGGCCAGGCAGAGCAGACAGAGCCCGCAGAGCCCATTGCTGCTTGGGTGAAGAGCAGGTCTTAGGCAGGCAGCTTATCTGTGGCTTGAGGCAAGCTTAGAGAACCACTTCTGAAGTTTTCCACTTGAAAACACCTTATGACCCCTCTTGTCAATACAACAAGCAGCTTTAATGCTATGCAAATGGAGAACAGGATAAAATAATACATAAGCCCATACCTGAAGGTATACCCTTTCTTTCCAATCAAGCAGCGGGGAGGACATTGCTGTCTCTGGGTATTTTTCCAGCATCCTGTGTTGCAGGTAGATTTATACACTGATCATAGTTGGCGCTGTTAATAGAAGAGTGCAAAGAAAACATTTTACTGTGAAGTGTAAGGCTGCTTTTCTTCCAGCTTTGCATTATCATGACTTTCTATTTTTTTTTCAGTCTTTTTTTTTTCCTATGATTGACCATGTTTGGCATTCAAAGCTTTAAAAAGAAATCATGGATATTCTTTCATCTACTACGCATGAGTCAGAATCATTACATGGCTTAAATGGATATTCTGGGAGGGATCCCAGACCAAGAAGTTCCTACTTTAACTGGGAGCCAGAGGGATGAAGGCAATTTGCAAATAATGTTACATGCTGGTTTTACTTGAACTCAAGGGAAAAGGCTTCAGTGGCTACTTGTCATTCTCTCTAAGAAATTGAACGAAATGGAAATTGAGTTTGCTAGTGAAAAATAAATAAATTTATACACACACACAAAAATCTGAGCAGACCAATTTCTCCTACACTGCCTCAGCATGTACCACTACTTTTGCCTGGGCACAGGGGACAAACAGACTGTCCATCCTTTTCTGGAGACCAGATTTTTAACTCTGAAAGCTATGAGCATTCCAGAGCTTCACTTGAGCCACTCATTCCTCAAACAGTTCAAAAAGCAACTTTCTCCTTTAACATTCCCAATGCTTTTCCCTGGGAGGGGGGACCTCCAATGTCTGCAGCACTGCATCTTTACAGATAACTGCCTATCGATGACTTTGTGGCTAATATATACAATGAGAAGCAGAGGAGCTAATATATGTAATTTTCCATGTTTACTGCATTATTACAGTAGTTGAATCTGCTGATTAGTTCCTATTTTTCTTGCCACCTCTTCTTGAGAATCCCTTTTATTTTTGCCCTGCTTATCTGCATACAGAGTCATTTATCTGTATAGTGGTGTAACAGCAAGCAGGGCCAAAGCTATCATTTCTCCTCCCTTTCAAATTTAATCTTGCAAACCTCAATCTTTGTGATATTGCTATTATTTTGTCCATATCTGATATAAAGGGAACCAGCCATTATTTTCACCTAAAAAAAAAAAAGAAAAACTGGAAAAAAATAATGTGAGCAAAAGAGAACAATGGCTGTGGCACTAATGATCCTTGGCATATCTCCTTGCAATGAATCTGGTGCTAAAACAGAGACTGTTTGTTTCCCTTCTCTCTACATAACTGGAAGACTGACCCCTTGTGCCCAGGCAGCTCCCCCTCAATAAACAACATCACCCTGATCTCCCGGGGGATTAATTTCACTGCCAACTATCTCAGCAACCCTTCTTATTGTCTGAACTTAACCAAATATTGAAAAACAACTCAAGTGGAGCCAGAAACTCTCCAACAACATGACTGCAATGTATTTCTTCACTTTTATTCCTACAAACTAAGAAAGTCTCTTTGCCCCATAGTTGTTGATTGAAAAGGGTGAGGGGAAATTTCCTGCTAAACAAACAACACCAGAAAGTGCTCCTCAGTACTGTTCCTCAAAGATCATGGTAAGACATTTTGCCCCTAAACTTCCTTAATACTCCCCACCTCCCAGCTCTGAGTAGACCAACTGGTGACCATCCACTGAAGCATCAACCCAAGCTGTTCTCCATGTGCCAACCCCATCAACCAGCAGGAATTTACTTGGGAGAGGTGAGGTGGCAAATTGAGGAATCCATCTCCTCCCTTCTCCAGCACACCAAATAGCAAGAGGTTTTTCAAGCAGCAAATGCAACCACCCAGCCTCCTCACTGCACATCCAATTTTCACCATCATTCTCTGGTTTCTGGCTATGACATGCTCTTCACCTCTTCCTCCAGCCCAGGGACTTTCACATTCTCTCCCCTTCCCCCTAGGAAGGCTATAAATAAATTATGGGAACACATTTGGCTCTTGGTCTGTGATGCAAGCAGGGACCTGGAACTGCTTCAAAAGCACATGGTTCTGGCAGAGCACAGGATCCTGCCTGTCCCCTGCAGCAGGACTTATGACTTGTGGAAATCAAACTGAATCCTCCTGACAGCCTCTGCTAAACACACCTGATTTGGGGAACGCCTTGCTCATGTCAATGTGGAGCTCCCAGCTGTTGAAGCTGTAGCATTTGCAGGAACATGAGCATTTCTTGGTCTTCATACAACACAGTGTATATTCATTATTAATGAAAGATTACATGTTATAAAGAGCATTAAAGCTACTAATAATCATCAGCTGTCCCTCACTTCACCCTACAAGCCTGAAAGATATAGTGAAAAGGTAAATTCCACTTCAGAGCATCTTTAACATAGGCTGTCACAATCCAAAGCCCAGCTCCACAGTACAGGGCCATGGGCATTTTCTGCAACTAGTGAGGAACCTCAACTGTGAATGACCATAAAAAGCCAGAAATATCAGAAAAATAACTCTCCATTACCCTTGTCTTTGGAAAGAATTCTCTCCAACCTTCCAGCTCTGCAACATCAAGTTGTCTTCTTGGGTCCCAGTCTGTAGCCATATCATCACCCCAAGAGCCCTGGTTTGCACATTGACCTGTGTCACAGAAGTCACTCGATGGTGATAACCCATTTTAGCACCGAGGGAAAGTCTGCATTTCTGGAAGTGTTGCTGGCCATGTTCCTCCTGGGTGAAACACAGCTCTTTAGTCTCACAGAAGCCAAACTAAGTCACAACAGACCCTTCATGAATGAGTTCTCATGACATAGCACTATCACTTTGACCAGGTTATGTCAGGTACCAAGAGCAGCACCTGCTCCCATTAAAGGTGCTCCATAAGCCCCAGGGGGACACCAGGAGTAGGGCCATTTCTGCCCCAAATCCTCGAGTATCTCAGAAGTAGAATAGGCAGCCACCAATCCCAGCAGAAAACCAGTATATCAGAAGGGCATATGTGCAATTACTAAGCAGTCTTTGCATGCCAGCAGTAACATTTGCCTGCTGGCTCCGGCACATCAACATTGGTGATGAATCACATGTCCTTTGTATTTCACTTGAAGTAATAGAATAGGGAGAAAGAGGTAGATTTAGAGAATCACAAAGAACCCCTCCTTGTAAAACAGGCTATTTTTGGTACTACAATACTTTCCTGGGGGCGGGGGAAGTTAAAAAAAAAAGGCGGCCCAAGAGACTGAGAGAGCTACTGAGAACCTTGAGAGGGATCTGTCAGCAGCAGAACCTGGAGCATAATTCAAATATCAGGGACCAACAACCAGGACCAAGGTACATGTTTAAAGATTGTACCAGTTTCAGGACTGAGATGTATTCTTCAGCACGTGTCTACCCACCAATGCTGCTCTGTGTCACAGCAATATGAGATTCTGCAGAGCACAAATGTGACAAGGAGCATGTTATTTGCTTACCCAAATCCTTCCTACACATGCAAAGACTTGGCTCCTCATCCGAGTGCTAATTCTCACCCTCTTTCAGCCTAATTTTTTTTGCAGCTTTTCTACAAATCCAGAATACATTTGAGTGATCAGCACAATGTTTAGTGAGAAAAAAAATATGCTACATTTCTGCTTGGCATGATTTTGAAATGGTTAAGCTGTTAAGCCCTGAAAGGGAAGTTTAAAGAAAACAGTGAAAAAAAAAAAAAACAAAAAACCACCCCCCAAAAAAAACCAAAAAAAAAAACCCTAAAAAAAACAAAAAACAAAAAAAAACCAAAACCAAGCCACCAAAAAAAACCCAAACCAAAACAAAAAACCAATGGTGGAAAAATTAGAGCATGACAAAGGAACTATTTTGATGGAACCCTTTTTCCAAAGAAATGGTGCATGCTGGGTACAGCTCTCCAATGTCAGGATATCTGCAGTTGTGTAGCACTTCAACTTCCACTATGGTAGCAGGGAAAACAGCAAATCAAAAGCCAATGCTAGCACACATCAGAGGGAGAAAGCTTTCCTAAACTGGGATCACATCTCTTACAAACTTCTCTAAACCAAAGTAACATTTCCCCAAGGTCTCTCAGCCCACCTCAGTCTTCTCCAGCAAGAGGGATGCTATCAGGGCAGAAAGGTGTTGCTTGATACACATGCAAGTGTAAGGAGTGGCAATGGTCCAAGGTGGGGAAAGGCCATGGTAGGACCCCTAGAAATGATCATGTATCCCATTTTCCAGATAAAACCTTCCAAAGAGAAACAAATCCCAGCCCAATCTGTGGCTCATTTTCACACAATACAACCCTAGGTATGCTGGTCCCTCCAAGGATAGTCAGGTTCTACCTAGGGCATTCAGGGGACAAAGAGGACTCCCCACCTCCACCCCAATGAACTTGCTTTGCACAATGCAGTGACAGCTATGCAGCACTTGCGTCCCCTGTGTCACTCAGCAATCCTTCCTGAATTATGCATTGCTTTACTGCTCTGCAAACTGACGTGGTGACTTACTTATGCAGCCACTTACTGGGCAGAAGAACACAGTTCTGATCACAACCGTTTTACATTGTTTTTTGTCATAAAATGTGGTGCAATGCTGGATCAAAATCCATACATGTGACAATGTCCCATTAGAGATGTGACAAAAAGAATTAAGGTTACAAGAGTGCCAATATCATTCATACCTGCTACTCTTAGGTCCACCCAACCCAGTACAGCTGAGAAAGACAAGGGCTCTTCCTCCCACTCCAGCCTCCCCTGAGTCACTGTAAAGTGTTTGCTATTCAAAGAGTTTTTGCAAGAGAGCTCACTCTCCTAGGAGGGTTTGGATCAGAGACATCAGGTTAGGTCACATACAAAGGTAATGGTGGGAAAAACCTTGTTCCTCAGCACATTCACATTTGTGCACATCTCTGCAGAGGTCAAGCACACTCCTGATAAAGACATCTCCTGTCCAGTTCTGTACATTGACCCAGCTTCAGCTGGGCATGTTAAAGATGATGAACAAGCAGATAGAGACAGCCTTTTACTCTACCACCTTAAATGTCTCCAGTTCCGGCCCTCCTCTACCTTTCTGAAATGCCAGAGAATCTTGTGCTGGGTTCATGTAGTCACAGGATGAAACTTGTGACCTGTACCCCTAAGCACCTCTGCTCCCCCAGGGAGGCAGGGACCCAAGCAGCCAACACATCATCTACATACAAACTAAGAGGCTTTTTAAGACTTGTTCAAAGTCAACACCAACCTGATGCACCATTGGTAAAAGTCCTGCTTCAAGGGGAGAACTGGATTGTGGGCTCCCAGAGGTCCCTTGCACCAGCATTCCCGAGTTCCACCTTGGGATCTTTCCTCCTGGGTTCACCCTCCTCTGTAATCTGAAATTGGAATTCTGCTGAAAAGTTCTATCACTACAAGCTGAGATTCTCCTATCTGAAGCATTGACAAAACCCTGGATTTTGTTTTAATTGCAAAACCAAAGCCATCTCTGCACATGGCCCTTCCCTAACAAAAAGCATCTCTGTAGCTGTCAATTACTCCTGAATCACAGCAGTTACAAGCAGGTCACAAGATGGGGTAGAGGACACAGTGACCTGCAGAGGACTTGGGCTGAGAAAACAGCACAATAAACAATTACTTTATCATAAGTCAAGGGGCAGCATTTCCACCAATATTTTTTTCACAAGGGGAAAAATTTTACTCTGCACTGGCATTTATATTGCAAATTGCTTCCACAGTGCTGTCCCAAGGAGCCCTTTACTCCTCATCTCTCTGGAAGGAAGGTGTTCAGCCATCCCCAGTCTTCACTGAGGAGCTAGGCTGTCAGGACACTCCTTCAGATGGGGAAATAATTCCTCTGGATAAGGTGGATAGCAGCACGTTCCTGCTTACAGCCAAGAACGCACCCAGCCTCCACCAACCACTATGCATGTGGGCTCCGAGTTCCTTTTTGCTATTTCAACCATCCTCCATCCTATTTTCAGGTGAGCTAGTAGGATTCATGGGAGACTGGAGCTAGATCTTTAGATGTCATACTACTCACAGTATATAACACCTAAACAAATACCCACCTCCTTCTTCCCTTATTTGAAGGGCCACATTATGAACTGCAGTCTCTTTAAAGAAATTACTGTGCAAGTGTCCCTACTGCAGCACAGGAAAATAAATTAACACAGAGTGATAATAAATCAGTATCTATGAAGGAGGTCTCCTGCCCATGGGCACTTCAGGCAGAGTATGAGCATTTCTCCATGCTGGCAGCCTGGTAACTCTCAGTGCAATACATGCCTTCATGACAAAAGATGCTGAGAAGTTGCCAGAGGAAGAAGGGAAACTGTTTTTTCCTTCCTTTTGCTTCTGTTGGCACCAGCTCCTGGACATGCTGCTGAGCATGATAATGTTGAAGCAGACACAGGCATTCACAGTCTGTAGGTTCCTCTGTAGATCAGTAGCATGATAAGGAAAAGGTTAATTTGTGTTGCTGTCATTTGTTACTTGCAGCAGATGCCAGGAGCACAGAACAGCCACAATAAAAACCATCCAATTTAACCTTCACACTATACGTCTTCCTAAACATGTAACCCATCACAGACCTGGTGTTAAATCCTATTCCCCCAAGCCCTCTGGGCCTTCCCATGATGGAAAGGCAATCAAAGGTACATCTAACTGCTCAGATCATGGGTCAGGACAAGGCCACAGCACCCAGCACTGTCCCCAAGGTAGGGAAAGTTCCTGTGACACTTCTCAAGCTACTGTAGCACAACACAGCCCTTTGGCTTCTCTCAACTGAAACATTCTGGTCTCAGCTATGGAGCTGGAAAACACCAGGAGAGCCTGGCAAGACAAGCATCTGCCTTAGCACATGTTCATCATCAGGAATGAGAGCACAAGACTCAACATGAGTGTCATCTATTGGCTTCAAGGGTATCAACACATAGAAGTTCCCAGCTGATTCGGGGCTCTCATTTGCACCTTCATTGCAGCCATGGCCAGGAGTTCTGTGAAATCTTTCCTAGAAAACCCAAGATTTCTTCTAGGCCTGACAGCATTGGTTTTCATCTGTGCAGTGCTTTGTGGATGCTCCTGGAGCAGAGCATGGGAGATCAATGGAGAGTTTTTAGCTATTTATGAATTAGAAGAGTGGTTTACATATTTTAAGCTGGAAGATAATGGAGTTTTTGCTCAAAATAAGAGGGGGTTTTATTTTTTTCCTAAATTGCTTTCCTAATCATTAGTACAACTTGCCACAATGAACAATCAGACAATTCCATCATGTTACCTTGAACCATGGCAGGCAGCTAATGTTATTGGTCATAAATCATATTCTTTCAATCTCCATTAAATAGGAAGAGCAAATTTATTATGATGCATGTGTCATTACACACCAATGCCTTTCCATTATCATATAACTTGATACCCCCAAGGTTCATAATTTGCAGCATAATAGTAATTTTTAAAGAACCATTGGTAATCAATAGCACTCAGGATCCCTGTCAGTGTAATTTGCAAAACAAATAACAACACTGATCGCAAACAACTTTACAGGAGGGATATTTAATCCCCATGAACTCCATTATATGATGGATAAGTGAGAAATCCTAGACTATGTATCATATATTTTCCTTGGATTAAATATCACTCCGATCAATGTTGCTACCAGCTGCACAATACTGCCTGTGCTTTCACTAAGTAATGCTGAAGTATTTTCTTACAAATAGACATCAGCTACGTGCTGGGCACCAAAACCACATGGCAGCTCCATGGGGTGTGAGGAGAGGTCAAGGAAGAAGGCTGAGGTGAGTCTGCCAATGTGGTACTACATGGGGAGCACACAGCAGAAGGTAAAGCTGGGGCCACAAAGGGCTATCAGAGACCCCAGGAACAGGGCACTACTGTGCCCTTAGATTATAGCAGATGTTTACAATGACTGCTGCTTGCAGCTAAATGACCACGAGGTGCTCAGCAATAACTTGTAGGGCCCAAGCCCTGGAGGGCTGAGCCAAGTGAAGGTGATGCTCCTTCCCAGGGCAGACTGGCTCTGCAGAGCCACCAAGGCATGGACCTTGTTACCAGAATACCCATCATAGCCTCCACACCAAAAATCAAATCACCAGCAGAAGAAGGTGCTGTTTTCAGCCCTTTGTCAATAAAGGGCTTGGATTTAACCAGGTTTCTATCTATAACTCTATTAAATATACTACTTAGCACTTTTGTAAAGAGATTCATCTGTCTGCCTCATTAGATAACAGACAAACCTTAAGGACAACAAACAGCAGCTCGATTTACTGATTGCTTTTCCTTTTCCTTCAGCATGAACTGCCAGAGGCTGTATTTGGGAAGGTGACTTTGTCCTGACGGCCCCTGCCCTGGCTGTAGTCAGTCTTATTCAAGTCCGTCTGCATTCCAGGCTTTGATGAAGCTTTGGCATATAAAATTGAGACAGAAGCAGCTGACCTGTCAGGACCCTGTGCAACCAGTTCATGGAGAGGCACTCAAAGACAGCACTGTCCCCAGGAGTTGACACATCCCTGTGTGTACTTGGCTGTGCTGCAGCCCTCAAAGCAATCCAGACAGCACTCAGCCCAGGGCTCCCTAATGAACATCTCTGAAGTCAAATTAAAGACAGCCACAAAGTCTGTGCTTCTGCAACCTGCCTGTCGAAGAGCCCAGATTACCTGTTGCATTGCCAAGAGCTGGACAGCACCTGCATCTTTCCTTGTAGATGGCTTTCCGAGGCATGAAATCCACATTTAAATTGTCTACACAGGTTTCTGCCTCTTCAGAGCTCTCTGGCAGCGTCGTATCTTCACTTGCAGCTGGAAACACCTTTAGCAAAATCTTTAGCTCCTACTGATGTGGAAAAAAATAATGCATTTTTCTCCCTGTGTAAGCATGGGTCTGGTGTTCACAGCACATCCCAGCAATAAGCCCAATTTGCTCATCACTAGAAACCTCACACTTCGGTAAGGACAGAAAGATTTGGGATAAAAAAAAACCCAAACCAAAACAAACAAACAAGAAAACCACAACCAAAAAAACCACCCATCCTTGGACCCTAACTAAACACTTCCACTGCTGGAGATTATGGAATCTTATTTAATAATATCAGAGAGCATTTTCCAGCAGGAAAATCTTCAACCTGGCTATAGAAGCCAGGACAATTAAATATTTTGGAAAGAAGAAGAAAGCCACAGAGTTTTTCTTGATTTGGTTCAGTTTTAGAAACAAATGTGGTTTGGAAATGGGATTAACTGGGAAGTCTTGGCACCCTTTCCTGCTCAGCAGCACCTTGACTGGGCTGCACATTCCTGCAAGCTCCTGGGCTGCCCCAGGGAAAATGCCATTGAAGAAAATAGTTATTTTTAAAGTTGGAAGGACAAATTTGCCTCTCATTTACACCAGTGACCTCATAACTCTCCACAAGGTTGGGCGGGCACAGCTCCGATTTGGGGCTATTTTGAGCATCCTTCCCAGTCACCAGGCACCCAGTAGGAAGAAAGAACAAAGGAGCAGGATGAGGCTCTCACCTCCAGATAGTCAGACCCAACCTGTTAAAACCATGACAATTTTCACCTAGTAGAGGGTAAAATTAATCCCGTTTAAATAAAGCACTTGAATCAATATCATCCAGCCAGTCTGGGGATGGAGGGGCACAGCCACTTCCCCCTATACAAGCATGGGCCTGAACAAGGCTAACACCCCTCCTGCAATCCTTGCTCAGGCATTACGTGTGCACACAGTACAAACTCATTTAGAGCTATTCCACAGATGAAATATTTAAACAGATTAGATACTACTATCCCTTTTAATTTAAATAGAATGGGATCACTACAAACTGACTTGGGCTGACTTGCTCTCCCCATAACTTTTTTTTTTTTTTTAATCTTCCACCTGCAGTTTCATCAGGCTGTCACCCAGCATGATCTAAGAGCTTCACAAGCATAATCCATGCTGGTAAATGGATGGAGTCCTCTAGGAAAGCTCAGATGCTCCATAGTAATGAGGAAGAACCGTTTTCTCTCTCTTGAGCAGGCATCTGGGCTATGGTGTGGCTGAAGGGATATTGCTTATCAAAAGGCATACAGAACCTGGATATTCCCATCTGCATTTGCCCAGCTGGGATGGACACCACATGCCTAGCATCCCAACACAGCCTATTTCATCATCATTTTTGGGAGCTACTGCTCTCACCCTCAAGGCAGTGGCCACACTTTAGATGCTAGCAGCACAAATAAAAGCAAGACTAAAGGCAAGTTTGGGAAGACAAGACACAATCAACATGTAATTCCCTGCTGATGTGCTCAGACACATACAAAAAACCTCTCAGAGCATCAGGTTGAGAAGAATTTCCCAGATCAATGTGGTCCATGGGAGATCCTACCACAACACCTGGGCTTTCACCCTACAGCCATGTCCAGCCAGCTCTCAGGTGTCCCATAAGGCTGCACACATACACTGGGTTCATTAGCAAACTTGATGGACAATGAATGATCAAAGCAACCAGCAATTTTATCCAAATTCACCATCATATTCTCACCCTAGAGGCCAGGGACCTAATGCTGCCCATGGTGCAAGGGGAAGAGGACACATCCACAGGCAAGGAAGGAAGAGTTCTCCCTTGGACTGCAGAAGCCTAAAGATGGAAAATGCTTACAGCTGTGTACGCATCCATATGCATAAGAGAACGGGCCCTGATCCAGCACACACTTATGTCAATTTGCCATCACCAATATTTAGGAGAACATTCAAATTAAGCAAAAATTTCCTTTGCTGCAAAACTAAGGACAAAGAAAGGAAATAAGTCCCGTGGTTAGAGCAGAAGCAGGTGCCAAAAGACTTGGTCCTAGCACAGGCTCTAGCACCAACAGCCTGGGCATGTCACTTCACCTCTGGGTTTACCCACAGAATGCAGCTGCCAGCACTCCAGTCAGGATTCCCCTTAGAGCTGTAATGGTTTCTCAGATGGTCACAGGAAACCTGACTAGCTTTGAAGGCTATGTCCCATCTGGTCCCCATGGCCAGCTCTTTACATACTGTTTGCTGAAGAGCAAGTCACCTTGCTAACTCATCAGCTCCAAGAAACCCCACAAGCTCTGGCTGTGAAGAGCTGCTTATAATCTAAACCACAAAAACTCAGGATTTGCAAATATACTTCAATTTTGCCTGCTCTAAATACAGACAATAGCATTTCAAAACAAATGGGGAAAAAAAAAAAACCAAGATCAATAAGTGGAACACACTCAAGTCTTTCCCAATACAGCCAAATTAAAATTAAGTGTAGTACTTTGTTCACCATCATAAATAAGAGTTTCATCACAAAAGAGTGTATCATCTTAAGGGCTGTACAAAACAATGTTGTTTTATGGCCGTTTTGTTAGTAAGATAGGGACTAGAATGGGTAGGAAAAAATAGAATAGGGCAGGAAAAAATAGAATGGGAAGTAGTAATTTTTCACTGGGAGAGCAGGGAAAAAGACACACAAAGTTTGAGGCTTCTTCTTAAAGCCAATGTAGAATTACAGAACCTATAACTGAGTTCATAACTGTAAAATATTTTAATACAGAAGAGGAATATAGTTATACCATTAGTGAAATAATACCATTAATAAATA